>PVHY01006048.1:9754-77778 GCA_004024945.1 Uropsilus gracilis
AATCACACATCACCCAACAGTACCCTCCATGCAGCTTCTCTTCCCCCCCCCCAATCCCAGGGAAATGCCTCTATTACCTTTCTGTTGCAAAGAGACCGCCTCAAAATCTTCTGCAACTCCTACCCTGCCAGCCTAAACCCAGATATTACAGTGTTTTCCACAACCGTCAGTCAGAGGGAACACGAAAATCTCTCTCCCTTCCGATGATGGCACAGTCACAGGAGAACATAATCTTTGGATGAACAAACTTCCTCTTCAAACAAAGACGCAGTTCTCCCTGTGCCTCGGGAGACATTTAGCCCTTTTAATATCCCTTGTTGTGGAAGGTGAGCCTTCAAGGCTTCGGTGATGAGGATAATTACAAGGGGATTTGCAGTCAGGGCCTGCAGGTGGGAAAGAGAGAGGCTGGGAGAAGAAAAGGCAAGAATCCCAACAGCTTTGTATGTCAGAAAAACATCTTCATGTTCAAAGTAAGGATCCCCTTCCTTATCGCTGAACTCCCTCCCACGTAAACGTCTTCTACGTTGTGACAAGATACTTGTAAATATGGTTCCTGTAACCTGATAACACTGAAACATCGGAGTAGTATCAGCACTTGGCCTGGCACAGCAAAATGTGATCATCTCAGCCATATTTATCCCACATTGGCATGTGAACAGCCAAGGTACAAGGTGACAGTCATTTTTCAAATAAAGCTGCTCACAGTGAAAAAAAAAGAGGCCCACTGCTTGGAGAGTCCAGTCATCCATCTGCTCCAACAAGCAGGCTACTCAGAAGCCTCACCAAGTGCAAAACATCAGCAAAGTGGAGATATGGAGAAAGACAGCTGACCACCATCTAAGGTGCATGTCCCTGTGGATGAGCAGGTTTCCGGTTGAGTGGTCTGAGCTGGAAGTCAAGGCAGGGACTGTCCTAAATAGCTGTACTAAGCCATCTGCTCCAGTGAGCAAAGGGACAACCTGCCCTTGTCTCAGTGCACAGGGAGATTTTGTCAAGCTCTCCACCACCTGGAGCTTGCACAGGGCCTGGGAAGATGGTAGGGCACCCCTTCCAGGCAGAAAAAGACTGAGACTGTGCAGGTAAAGGCTTCATGACTAACCTGATACTAGGGACACTTTCAAGAGCACCCAGAATACACAGGCCTTTATTTTGGTTGGTTGGGTGGTTGGCTCATTTGCTGTTTCCTCTGGAGGACACTCCTACACACCCATTCTAGCAAGACATCAAGAGCCTCCATGGCAAAAAAATTAAGGAGAGATGATTCATCAAAGCACAGTGTATTCGAGTTTATTATTTCTGAAGTACAGATAAAATAATAACATGTAATGCCCTGTGTCACCCAAAATAAATACATTCAGCCTTTTCCTCAGGAAAAAAAATCTTCCCTGAGTCCTGCATCCCAGAAAAGGGATAAGACTTCACACCCTTCCTGGCACATCCTTCAAAACAGATTCGAAAACAGCTGAGCAAGTCTCGTGACATGACTACAAAGGAAGAAAACTACCATCAAATCTTTGCTATTGTACTAGCCATTTTAAAATACACTTGATTGTCTGCAGTTCTGTTTTTCAGAGCATTCACACATATGCTGTTTAACACCATAAATAATCTGCACCAAGTGACCTTTCGCTGGTGTACACCTCCTGCGGGAGAGGGTGTGTCACAAGTCACATGCAGAGTGATTCGTTTCCATCCGGCACATGAAGAATCTAAGGAGCAGGAGCACTAAGAAATTTGCCCAAAGTCAGAGGTATTTCTGACACAGACTACAACCAAATGTTCAAATTTGAAAGGATGAGAAAAGAAACAGAAAATGGAGATGGAAGAGTAATGAGAGCTGTAGAGAAGAGAGAAAGGAGAAGAATGATTCTCAGCATCAACAGGACTCTTCAGCCCTGTCTCCCTTTTTCCTACATAAACCAAAGGGAAAGGAAATAGGACAGAAAGTGGAGAGAAATCCTAGGCAAATTCATAGCCGCACTCCTCCCCAGATAGCCTTCCTTTCCTTGAATGTCCTTCCTCCCAATCTTTTCTTTCTTCACCTGAATGCTGCTCTCAACTCTCTCCTTGATCAAATTTCCTCCTGTGCCCACTCTCCTTTCTTCAGGTTGACTCTTCCTCAGTTCCCCTCATATTCAATTTCTAAAGTTGCCTGCTGCCTTTATACCCAATGCCCCTTCGCACTCTGTCCCAGCCCCCAGGACAAGGGACCCAAAGTTTCCATGAACTAAAAGTTACCTACTTCTTCAAGAACCCCAGGTGCTTAAGCCAGTCCCACCACCGATGAGAACAGATAGGAGACAGGTATGGTAAACACATGGTGGGATCAAAGATGCTATTAATAACAATCCCATTAAGCAGGCACTGGCAGGCTGGGGTTAATCTGGAAACACGCATGCTCATCACACATGAAGCCCATAATACACAGATGAGGGAGAATCTTAACTCTCCAATTCACTAGCATTCATTTATATTCCAAAGTCTCCACCTCTCTCCCGACGGAATCATTCAGCACAATAGGATTTTCTCTGCTCAAACCCACCTTCACTTTAAAAGAATCAAAAAGGATGGGCTTAGCTCCTGTCACTCGCATCAAGGCTTTTTCTCTTTGACAACTGGCCCAGGGATCTGCAGCTTCATCTCTTCATCTTTTTTTGTTCTGTACACACATGTGCGAAACCCACAGCATCTTTATTGGAAGCGATATGAAATTCCATCAAGTTCACAAGAAGCTATTGTTGGATGGCTCTGTGAGTCAAAATAACGGAATATTTATTTTTCACCGATGTGGGTTCAATGAGCTGGCAGGCCCTGAGAAGGAACACGCGGTTGGTCTGTCTCCGTTCTGGCTTGAGTTTAATAGAAGTTTGCCTCCATATGGAAATAAGGGTGGTGACAATAGCTTGGCTCCATAGCTACCACCCCTGGAAGTGGCTGCCCTTCGTTCTCCTGCCAGCCAGGAGGAACAGGAAGGGACATGTGAGAGCTACATGTGTCATGTCAACAGCAGGCAAAGTCATGCCAGCCTGTCAGTCAAGCAACTTAGAGTGGAACACTGAGGCAGCTCTCTCGCCTACCCTGGCCAAACCAACATGGAACCTCCCTCAAGCCAGGCAGGAACAGCATCTTGTTTTCCCTAAAAAGCCAGGCCTGGTTAAACAGAAGTCTGCATGGGAGCGCTCTGCACCACCCCCAGATGACCCAGAAGCATTCCCCCCTACTCTGCCATTTTCCACTCCTCATCTTGCAACACAGCAGGTGGCTAGCCCTGATCTCACAGTATATTGAGAAATTCCTAAACACAGTTCTCAAGATAGACCTCGATCCATCCCCTTTCATTTTTGAGGAAATGAAGAGCAAATTATGTTAAAGTAGAACAAGGATGACTAAAATTGTTGAGCCCTCCAAAATAGTGATAGTATGAAATGGATTGAATGCAAGATAAAATGTCCAAGTCACCTGACTCACTGTGGACTCTCCTAACTTTAAAGAAATAGTGGATCCAGAGATTTTTAAGCAGTTCCTGTGTGCACAGAAATGAATCCCAGTGCACCCAAAGACATTTCCCACCTAGCGCAATCAAGACATTCCTCCACTGGAGGAACCTCAGACCAGCAAGGACTTGAAATCTTATGCACAGAAAATAGATTCACTCCCACTGCCTATAGAAAACTGTGGTCTTTTTCTACAAATTAAATATAATGGAAGTTGCAATGTCCATCACATACCAATCTTTGCATTAATACATTCATTTGACAAGTAGGAATGGAGTCTAAGCCTCTTAGAGAACCAGATGGATAGTAATGGGACACATTTACTAATGAAGATGTGAAAGACACATCTTCACCAAATACTGCTCTTAGTAATAATCCTTGGAATAGTTACTTAAAAATCATTATCTGATTGATAACATTTCAGCTGTAAATAATTATAATTTAATTTAATCTAACAGGTCACTTACCCAGAAGACATATATACACACAAAGGAATATTCTATATAGTACTGCTTTCCAATGAAAGTATAATGCGAACCACAAATGTGAGTCACGCAATAATTTTATATTTTGAAGTAGCAACAAAATTTTTAAATGAATAAATGTGAATAACATTCAACCCAAAGTATCAAAACATTGTTTTTCTTTTTTTTTTTTTTCAAGAAATGGGCATTTTTATTGTTGCCAAAAAAAAAAAGCTTTTTCAAACAACACAAATGTTTATAAAGTTGTTCTGTCCACTAGTCATATGTGGTTCTGTCCACTAGTCATATGTGACTGTTCAAGTAAAATGTTTAAAAAAAAAATTAAAGATTCGATCGCACCCATCATATTTCAAGAACTCAACAGTTACAGGCCACAAGAGGCTGACAAACAAGAGGTATATCTCAACCCATAAGCAATGTATTTAAAATTACTACCAATTTTTTTTTTTTACATTTCCTTTTCTGCACTATCTTTAAAATAGGGCATGTATCCCTCAGTTACACTACATCTCAACTGAAAGTATTCTCATCTCAAGTGTTTAGCAATCAGGTGTGGCCACTGCTATCAGGTAGCTCTACAGAAATTATCAAACGTCTAGACATTTGTGTTCCATGGCCAGTCTTTAACATATTTCAAGATAGATAAAGTTTGGGTACGGTGGCTCGTGCCTGTAAGCTTCAGCCTATGAAGCGGCCGGGGCTAGGGATTGTGGTTCGAGTCCCGCCTGAGGCACGTAGCGAGACCTAGTTCCAAAAATATATAGCTGGGCATGGTGGCACGTGCCTTGTAATCCCAGCTACTTGGGAAGCTGAGGCTGGGGATTGCTTGAGTCTGTGGTACCCCGGACAACGTGAGCCTGCGATTCCACGGGCAAAAATAGTGAGACCTAGTCTAAAAAAAAAAAAGATAAGTAAAGTTTAAGAAAAAAAAATAAACTAGGCAATAAAGATGAAGCCAATTTGATGTTTCAGGGGCCATGACACGTCCTGAGTGATAAATCTGTCAATTTTCCTCCTCCTGGTAGTAGCTGTACAGCACTCAATTTAATTGCCGATTGTAGATTCACTTAAGAAACATTCTTGAGCACCTTATACTGTTCCAAGTAGCAGGTGCTAGGGATGCAGTGTAATCCCTGCACACAGGATGGTCAACACTTGAGTGGAAGTCTTCCAACCCCATGAGCAGTCATCACAACCTTAGCCTTTCTCCCTCTCTACCTACAGTTTGGGAGAAATGCATTCTGGTTTGCCCCCTCTAATAACAAGATGACACTGCCAGAGAAGCCCCCATATTTATAAAGGTGTAAGTTGCTCTGAAGAACTATCAATTGTCTCTTTACTCTGAGATGATAGCTCCAATGCAAACACCACTACCTTGTGTCTTATCTAACAATATGTGGGAACATGCAAAAACAGTCCCCTCCCCAACCTCTACCCTAAAAAGATAATACAGCTTTGTTTGCATCTGAATCCTTACCCTCCTGAGTCTCTGTGGTTGCAAGAATAGTCTAGCCTGGTGTTACTTCACTTTGTTTTAATTATATTCAAAATTAGCAAAAACAATTCCCATGGTCCACCTAGAGAAATAATTGGCCCATTTGGTACACCTGATTGTGCAGTGCAGCCACCCGCCCCCTTGTCATCAAACTAGTGCTCCACACGCATCCTGCCCCCAGACAGACGATGGCTGAGAAACCCAGAGAGCTCATCTAGCCCATCATTAACCTCATTCCAAGACAGCTCCAGTGGCAGTCTTTCAGCCCCTGGCGCAGCTGGCTGTCAATCGTGTCAAGCCAGTAACATATTAGTTAGCAGGGGAGCAATCCAAAGAGGTAGCCATAGATCCAAATGCCTAAAAGACATTCTAGAATGTGGTAATTATGTCCTGCAGCTGCTAAGGGTGTCCTCTGTGAGTTCACAGACAACAGTTTTTCGTGGCAAAAAGAAGAGGGAGAATAGGAGCCAAGTTGTTAATAACAACAGGTTTTGGTACTGACTCATCAAGACAGTCCTCAAGGCTTAACTCATGGTCCATCTTCAGGTTCAGAAAACCATTCCCTAGAGACTCTAACTCCCTTAAAATAGGTGCAGTGGATCCATGGTATTCAACAGAGGAGATAAGAGGAAAAGGAAAGAGGAATAGAGTTAACAATAAACAATAGAAGGTTAAAAGAATATATTTGGTGTTACTAAACATTCTATAGTTCTATTTTTACTAGTGAAATTCTCTAATTTCCATGTTTTGAAAAATGGAAACTTACTTGCTCATACTTTATTCCAAAATAGCTTTTGGTTAACTTTCTTTTACAATGATAGGAAATCTGAATAAAAATGTCCCAAAGGACCTGAAGTTACTCACTTCAGGGACTCACTCAATGTGAGTGGCACCAGGAACTCAAGAATATTGGAAATTTTGAGTAATACCAGAAAATTTTTCCCTTTCAAAAAATTTCAGTTGCATTTTTCACTGAAATCCACATAATGGAGCCACCACCATTATGAGTCAGTGTCCAATATGCAGCTCATCTTTCAGAGCTGAGTAGAACATATGGTTGCTAAGCTTTGCTGGCAATATTCCTACTCATCACAAAAAGATTTAGGTCTAAGGCAAAGATCTAAATCCTAAACCCATGGCAATCATTACTAGCTGATATGGTAACATTTCCCATTTAGTCAATTTACCCATCCATAGAATCATTCTCAACTCATAGTTCTAGACATCAGCCTACCAACTGAGGAGAACTGACATGTCAGTCTGGTCTAGAGTCTTCCCTAAATTTTAAACTGACAGATGTATGAGTTTCTCATAGTTGCTATATCATCATGAATGTAGTAGAACAATAAATATGTATCTTAGCCTTCTAGAAGCCAGAAGCCTAAAATGGGTGCCCAGGGTTGCATTCTTGCCTTGCTCTTTCTTACATTCTATGGCACCTTCTTCTTCTTCAAAGTCAACAGCACACAGTGCAGCATCTCTTTGACCTCTGCTGCTATCCATACATCATTTCTCTCTGACTACCTCTCTCTCATAAAATATAAAACAGTCACTTTTGTGACACCATTGGGCCCATTCTGAAAACCAAACAATCTTCCCATCTTGAGTCCTTAATTTAATCACGTTTGCAAAGTCCTGTTGCTTTCATGTAAGGTAACAGACTCCAGGGATTAGGGTCTGGACAACTTTGAAGTGGAGGGGGGAAGACATTATTCAATCCGTTGCACCATTTCCTATAGGAAATTCTTTTATAGAAACAAAGAGATTTATTGGAAAGATTTATTAGTGGATTCTGAATATATGGCAACATGAGTCAACTGGCTCATAAAAACTCCAATTATTGGTAATCTCCAGTTATTAAACAACAATGGTGATGCTTTGGTTAAATTCACAATCAAAATATGTCGCTGGACCAATTACAAGCCTTCAGTCCACCATATATATATATATATATATATGTTATATATATATACATATATGTTACTTCGCTTTAGTTATATTTGGTAAACCTGACTGTGTGGTGCACACACACACACACACACACATACATATATATATATATATATATATATATATATTAGTTGATTATTTTATATATATAATTAAAAACCAGTTTGGGGTGGCAGTCCACCAGTGACAGTGTTGGAATGGGAGAACCTCATGGTATTCATTGCTGTAAATATATACAATTTGCAAATATATATGTGTATGTGTGTGCAATCAATTAAAAAATATTAATAATAAAAGCATATAGTTCTCAAAAAGTCAATTTTGTTTTTTACCTCCAGGATATTAAGTTTGAGTTGCTCTTTTTCTAGTCTTCTGGTCTTGTATCCTACAGAACTATAGTTGTTCCTTTAATGTACAACATTTGAAAAGTAAATTGTAACTGAACCACAACACAATGTCTACTCTTTGGAGGCTTCAGTAACTACATGACAACTTGCCAGGACCTGAGGCAAGAAGGATGTAACCCTTACTGAATTCCTCTCTTGGTTAGCTTTTACTAAGATTCCTATTTTTATTACATATAATAGAGGTGGGTTTCATTACTGCCAATCTGCTGCTACAGTCACTCTGGGAGACATTAGCCTGTCACCACTGAACTAGCAGGGTCACAGAATTCCACAATAGGTCTCACTTTTTAGCTTTAAGCATTACCTAACTCTCAAACACCCCCCAGGACAATGGTAGTGATGAACTGACATTGTCTACTGCCCACAGGGTTATGATTCCACGTCCAGTGGCTTTACCCATTTGGCAAACCAAAAACAACTACACTTGGAACTGAACTAAAATGCCCTCTAAGAAGGTGCTTGCTGAATAAGACAAATATGACATGGGAGGGCATGTAGGCTATTTCCACTGAGAAAATTACACCACTTTTACTTCATATACATAATAAATCATTAGAAATAATGAAATAGAAATGATCTTTAGGTTAGGATGCTATGACTATTTTATGATTTCCTTACACCTATTTGTATTTTCTAAATCTTCTACAATGAAAACATTACCTGTTCTAACATATTTTTAAAAAGAATAATTACAGTACCTATCCTTGCAACAAGCTGACCAAATCAAGTATGAACCCTGAAGCAAAATTATATTTAAACTTTTGGAAGCTTGAGTAAATGTATTAATTTTTTAAGCTAAG
Organism: Uropsilus gracilis; assembly: GCA_004024945.1. Taxonomy (NCBI): domain Eukaryota; kingdom Metazoa; phylum Chordata; class Mammalia; order Eulipotyphla; family Talpidae; genus Uropsilus; species Uropsilus gracilis. Next base: position 18,386 of record PVHY01006048.1, read on the forward strand.
TATTAGATGTGTACTCAATGGCACATACCAATGATGAGGATACAGTAGAAAACAAGGTAAGCTAGGTCTCCTGTGGAGACAGAGGGAAGACAATAAAATACACTACCAGGAAAATGTCAAATGGTTCTAATTGCTATTAGACAAAGACATAACAAGATGTTTTGACTGGAAGTGGCCAGAGATTTCTTTAAGTTGGATGGTCAGGAAAGGCCCTTGGAGAGGGAACATTTAATACCTGAATGTGAAAAAAGAGCTGGTTATACTAAAAGCCAGGAAGAGTATTTCAAGCAGAGAGTACGGAACAAAATCCCTACAATGGAAACAAGCTGATGTCCTCATGAGCAAGAAGGAAGCCATTATGCTCAGAACTTTATGAGAAAGTGAGACAACAGGTGGTCAGAGAGGAAAGGTCATAGACATCCCTATAGATCAACATTAGGACTGGGATTTAATTCTAAGTGTAAGAGGAAATAAGTAAAGGATTTTAACCAGGAGAGCAATATGATCAAGCTTACATTTTCAAAAGATCAGTATAATGGTGACAAAAGGATCAGATTTAGGGAGCTAGAACATAGCAGAGAATCTAGTTAAAAGCTACTACAATAATGACAGAAGCAAGGACTAAGACAGTTACACTAGAGCTGGAGACACGTAATCAAATCTTGTGGTGCAGCATTAATAGGGCTTACCGATGAGTCATTATTGGACAGAAAAAGAATCAAGGAAAACACACATTTACTCAATAGGTATTTATGAACACCTAATACTAGTTCAACACTCTTCTAGTTTAGGCAGCTGACAGATAGTGGCCCTATTTACTGAAATTAGTAAGGTTGATATAGGAACAGGTTTGAGATGACCAGAGGGAGTTCAGCCTTGGAGCAAGTTATGGTTAAATGCCATCTTCATTAACATTATTCCAGCTGTTTCTTATATACACCAAAAACCAAAGGTTTAATACAGTAAAATTTTATGTATTACTCAGCTAAACACTAAATCTTAATTATTGATCTAGAACAATGCTCTCCTCCATGTGGTGATCCAGGGAACCAGTTTCCTTCTGTGGTATAGTGTATTAATTTTCAACATTTGGCCTTAAAAATCACTTAAACCATATGATCTCACCTATAGACAGGACATGGAATAACAAACAAAAAGATAAGGAAAACTCAAAATAAGCTGACAATGGAGTTGGGGCAGTATGCTAGGGAAGGGGGGGAGGAGAAGTTAGAGGAGGGAGACATACAGGAAGATCAAGAGGATGGGATGGAGGGAGAATCCCAGGGAATACAATGATGTAATATATATACATATATGTATACTTATATGAATGAATATATAAATAACAAAATGACTAATAAAAAGATTACTGTGTTTAGTTGTGTCCAACTGAAAGATAAGATTTTTGGCCAATGACATGTGGGAGATACATGAAGAATATTACCACTTCTGCTCACATGCCATCAGCTGGAAATCTGTCACACATTCATACCAATCAATAAGGGAGGTGGGTATGTGTAGTCCAGGTGTGTGTTCATGAAGGACAATGAGTTGGGAGAGCTCTCAGTAGTCTCACCTATAGATGTCTGGTGGTCATCTAATAGAGAGGTTAAGTAGCAGTCAAGTCTGTAAGTACAGGGGAGTGATCTGAGTTAGAAATTAAAGTTTCAGCATTATCACTATTCAATGATGAGATCACCTAGCTTTAATGTATACAAAGAGAGTGGCCTTGGTCATGTCATCCTTTGGAGATCCTGGAGAAAAGGAATCAGCAAAGGAAGCCAAGATGAGCTGCCAATGGCACAAGAGCAAAGTAAGGATACAGCTGTCATGGAAAGATGAGAAAACTCTTCCAAGAAGGATGGCAGTCAGCTGTACCAAAAGCTACTGAGAAGGCTAGTTAAGACAAAATTCTGGCTATTGGGTTTAAAAAGAAGGCCACTGGTATCCTTGACAAAAGCAATTCCAATTAAAAAGCAGAACTGAAAGTAGATCCAGGCGACAGCGTGAAAAAAGTAGAAGAAATGAGAACATTATCAAGAAGTTTTTCTGTGAAGAGGAAAAGAATCATGAAATGAGTGTGATACAATGTAGCTTAAGTGTGTGTTTTAAAACAGAAAATTCAGGAGCTTATTTAGAGGTTCATGGGAATGATCCAATCTGGAGGAACTATGACAGCAAGCAAAGAATAATGCAGCACAACATCTTTAAAAAAAGATGTAGCCTAAAGAATATTACTGATCAATCCAAAAAGAAAATATATGTCATTCACAGCAGCATGGATGGAGCTAGACAAATCATGCTAGCAGAAATAAGCCAGAAAGAAAAAGAGAAATACTGGATAGTATCACTTATACGATGGATAAAGGGAAAACAAACAAATGAACAGACAAGAAAAATTTAAAACTAACTCTCAGCAAAACTGAAACATAGAGCATGGTGGGGGAGGAGAGGGAGTGGGAGGGGCACAAAAGACTTAAGACAATGGTTCATGGGTGGGAGAACCCAAGGTAGAAAATGATGTAAAATTAAACCAATTTTTGTTTTAAAAAGTGATAGAAAGGATCTAGATCCTTTCTAGAACACCCATGTATGTGATAGGATGGATTTAAATATGGGCAGAACACTTATCCAGGAGGCAAAAGGAAAGGTGTGAGTATAAGTAAAGACAGGCTGGTACATTTGGGCAGTGGGAAACCAGCAGAGTTCCTAGCTGACTGCTTTTGTTTTCTTAGCGAAACACATGGAAAGCTCAACTGGGAGTCAACTTGGAGGAGACAACGTAGGCGTCAAGCGACTTGGAAAGAAAGCAAGCCTCTAAACTGCAAAAGTAATACCAGGAAAATGAGAGTTTGCTTCATATTCCCACAGTCCTGATTTTTATACGGTATCAGCTAGCCTGATTGTATGTTTTCCCAATGAAGACTGAGTTACCTAAGTACAGGCATGAAGGAAACTGTTAAAAGGCGCTTACCAGAGCTCGTCTTATCAGAAGCATCATGGAGTCAGAATGAGGAAAATGAGTCAGGGCTGATCCTAACAATGAACCAGGGAATTCCAACTGGAAAAGGCAGGATGTGTGACTGTGAGGACAGGAATGAGTAGTGAACAGGGAAATGTATCCCTGGCCTAGAAGAGTTGATGAAGGCAGGATAGTGGTAATAAAGTTGTGTGCCTGGGAGTGGGGGTGGGACAAAGTAATAAATGATTTTGGAGAAGAGGTCAAACAACTAAGAGATCACCGTATTCATGGATCAAGTATCTGATGGCTAAAGACACCATCACCAATTGTTGAGAAAGGAGTAGGGAAGAAAGGACAAGAGGGAGCTGAAAAGTCAACTCGTTGCTAAATTGGATAGATATACTTAGATACTTTCCAATTGTACCTCCGCTCATATCACTACTCTGCACTGTGTGGATTATGAAACAAGTTCTCTTGTTCTCTGGCTTCCAAATGGAAGGCTGGAGAATGGGAGAAGTGTGACCTTGGAATATTTATTATCCTTACCTTACTGCTGCAGGACTGCGGTGGATCCCCTTCCTGTCTTATCAGAACGACAGCTCCTACTGACAGCATCCACACACTGCCTTCTCCAGCCCCACAGCCACTTCCCTTCCCTCCCAGATCAATTTTAGGATTATAACAAAGGAGCTCTACTGTTCTTTGCCTCAGGCAGACTAGCTTGGGATTTCCCTCACCCTAACCACACTTTTGTAAATAGTCCCTTTATTAAACTCTTTGTAAATTATCCTAATTTGAGTGAGCCATCTGTTTCCTGCTGGGAGTTTACTGATACAGTAGATGACAGTAATATGAATATCCACCTTGCAGGGTTGTTGTGAAAATTAAGTATATGCAAAGCATCTAGCACAGCGTCTGGCACATTATAGACACTCAACTAATGGTGGGGAATGGGAGGGGTGGTGGGAATAACAATTGCTTTAGTTATTGTTAGTGTGAAACCATACATTCAGCTCCAAGGAGATCCTCTAATTCCTAACTAGTCATTACTCCACTAACAATCACCTGGATTTGGGGAGTACCAAGGAACGCTTGGTTCTAGATGCAGCAGGTTAAATCAATTGAAGAAATAAAACAAAAGCATATATCCCAAAACAAAAAGGGGATTTAAAACAAAAAGCATTTGATAAAAGTAGTTGGTTTCTAGAGTGACCTCTGCAAACAGACTGTCAGGCAACATGATAAATATGAACCCACCCAACCTAAGTGGGAGAGAAGTCTTTGAAGAACCAGGGAAAAGAGCAGCCTTGCATCTCATGCACACTTCACTGCTTCTGGACTCTGGAGTTATAATCTCCTGCCAGGGCCCAGCACAATGACTCTCTTACCATCATTTAGCAATGGATCTTGTTTCTGAATCACAATATTGATAAACAAAAGCATCTATTTCTAAAAAGGTCTGCAAATTTCTTTACAAAAGTGGGGACCAGTATAAAAACATATATTCAGCTCCAAGCAGATTCTCTGTGTCACAACCAGACACCAGAAAAGAGCTGGGTGTTTCAAAAGTATTCAGTGTCAGAGCACAGGGGAAAATTTCCCCACTCTTCCAGGTTCTTTTAGTATTGGATAATCAAACAAATTCATATCAGGCATGTTTTTAGAAAGAAAGATCAAGTTTAATTACATATGTATAGAGATAGAGAATTTGCATGGCTGTAAATTCTAAAGCAAATTTAGAATAGCATGCATATTCTAAGTAAAACTAAGAAAGTAAATTGAGAAATTATATGGCTGTAAATTCTAAACTAAATGGGATTATATTATAAAATAGGGGTTAAGATGCCATAACAAGATGACACTATCATAAGCCTACTCTGGACAGCTTGTTAAAATAAAGAAATAAATCAAAACATGTCTGAACATTTTAGAGGAAGACAAGCCTACAAATTCCTGTAAGATATAAGTGAGTGCTAAAGATGCTGCAAAAGAATGCATTGACAGAGGGACAACATCCAACTTTCAACCCAATTCCCCACATCTGGAACAGAGAAAGTGAATATCACCAGCTCAAGTCTCCTAAACTCAACGCTCAGACCAGAGCCACCTCACATGGGTGAAAAAGTTGATGAGTTTGAAAACTAAGACAGCAAAAATAAATGCAACAGGAACTCAACTCATCTGCATGTTTTCAGTACAAAGGGAATTAGATTTATATTGAACAGTAAAATATGCTCCCTTTTTTGTGGCCAATCCGATCAGATCATTCTTCCCCTTTGAATCCCTGGGATTACAAAGATGTGAAATATATATATAAATAAAAAAATTTAAAAATTTTAATTTTTTAAAATTAAAAATTAAAAAAAAAAAACACATGGGCTCTTTCCCAAATGTGTAGATATTTCTTCTGCATTCTCCTATGATCCTACTATTTGTCAACGGCATGCTATATCATGATGATGTGCTTACCTGATGCTCTCTCCTAGTAAGTCTACAGTCATTGTCAACTTAAATAATTAATTGCCTCTTAATGATTAAATCCCCAGTACCGAGTACCCTGCCTGATATGAATTCGTGAATGAATGAACGAACAAGTAATACACACTCATATTTTTCCTATCTTCAAAATTTGGATGAATACTGGTTCAATTAAATAAATAAGGAAAGAAAAAAAAGACACTCTGGCTTCCATTGTTCCCCCAGTTGAAACTCAAATCTCCCATAATGCCTTGCTTGCATCTCCATAACCCACCCACACTTGACTTCAGTTGGCTTTTCAGGTCCTCACTCGTAGTGGCTGCTCTAGCACCAGAGCATAGTACTTCACACCTGCTGTTACCTCTTAATGGCTTTTGCCCTCCTATGCCATCTACCATCAGGTAACAATTTCACACTTTGGACTCCATATGCTTTCGTTCCTCCAGAAAACTATGACTTTCCAGAGCAATTATGTCAGCTTTAATAACCCCCCTCAAGCCCTTGACATGAACAAAACCTGGGCATTTTTAATTACTTTTTGATATCTTCCCTACTAATCTATTCCATATGGACAAAGAATGTGCTTCTGTTGCCCTAAGCTATAGCCCAAGTATTGGGTACCTAGGAATCCCTCAATAAACATATTGAATAAATCAATTAATGTATAAATGCATACAAAAAATATTAAGCAAAACTGCTGAAATATATAAATCATGAAGTTACACTCTAAAAAACAGGCTATAGTCTAAAATACAGATGAGATCAGGTGCATTCAGGGTGTTATGGCCGTAGATTATAGTCTAAAGTACAAAAGATTGAAAATTGCTTTTTTGTTTCTAATTTAGGTAAATGTTGGTTTATAAATATTTCATTTACAATGCGTTATGATTTAAAAATAATATCTATTTCTAAACCATAAACTCTAAGGAGTCTTAAGGGTGGACTCTTAAGGACTCTAAGAGTATCCTTACAATAGAAAGTGGATATTGGAGGTCTAAAGGATTCACTAAGAATGAATCATTCAACATTATGTTTTGTTCTTAATTAGATTAATGAATGGTATGTCTGAAAATTACTACAGAATTCAGAAGGTATTTTATTCATTCAACACATATTTACTGCAACTTCAGCTTGCATTAAAAGCTAGGAATATGATATAGAAGTGAGAAAGGTTCTACATTTATAAGTATGAATTTATAAGATTCCCACGAACTCTCCCCTATATGTACAGATGAGGGCAGAGTAACAATATTCCAAGTTTAATCTGTAGTGCTTCATTTAATAAACAATAATTAGTCCTGGTCACTAGTAAGGATAAAGACCTAGGAGGTTTATCAAATTTCTAGCACAAATGGCTTCAAAAAGCAATCGGTGTGGCATTTCAATAACCATAGAAACTCTGATTATCTGACTTAGTAATTTGATCTTTATAGCTAATATTAAGAATTTATTCTGTGAAAATAATAAAAAAGAAATGGAAAATATATAAAAATATAGTTGTTGCATGTTAAGTAGAGAAAAAAGCCTGATTGGTCAACTACAGGATAATGTACAGCATATTAAGATATAACCATAATATGAAATACTATGTAACTGCTTTATATTTTAACTTTTGAAGATTGTTGCCATCTGAATTGTATTTATGATGTGTTATCTTAAGAGCAGATTATAAAATTTTATCTGTTTTATGATTACAAAGTCATAATTTCTTTTTCCTGAATATGAACTAAGACAAATAAAGCAATAGGAGCATGAAGAGAGCAAATGAGGAAAGCTTTACTTTCCATCTTATTAAATCAAATTATCTTACTTGTATAAACTTTGTTAACATAAATGAAGTGGGCAGAATAAGTAGCACTTTCCTTTCAATCACAATCAGAAATCTCAGCAGCTCATCACAAGTTTGCCTGACTGACCTGTGCATCTAGGGGCTGGAAGCACAGACACAACACTGAAGCCACCTCAATGCCCACTGACAAAACGGATAAATATGGAGGTATATACATGTGGTGTGTATATGTGTGGCATGTGCGAGCATGCATGCATGAGTGTGAGCATACACACAACAGAATACCACCCAGGTATTAATAAAAGATGAAATTTTACCTTTTGTAACAACATGGATGGTACCAGAAGCAATTATGCTAAGCAAAACAAGTCAGACAAATGCCACATCATTTCACTTGCATGCAGAATGCAAAGACACAAAGCAATCAAGCTAACAAAATACAATGAAAACTCTTTGACTGACAACAAACATTGGTTACCAGAGGGGAGTCCGAACGGGGATGGAAGGAACTGGCAGGTATATGGCTTCTAATAGTAGGACTCAAATAGAAAGGAATGATTAAGACTTATTAAGGATTAAGGTTCTCTGGGGGTTCAAAACAATAGGTTTTGTTTGTTTGTTTGTTTGTTTGTTTTTTGAGAGAAGCCGCTTTGAGAGAAATGAGATATCCTGTCACTGACATGAAAAAGACAAGGAAGTGTTCATTCCCACAGCCAACAGCGCAATGTGGTAGTTAACCTGGGTATACCTCCTGGCAGACTAATGAAGTAACCTGGGATGCATGCATGCTCCGCAGAGCTGACAAGCAGTCTGACTGGGAAACACTCCCTCCCTATGCCCTGCCTGGAGCAGGACTCTGAAAAGCCAGGCTAGTTCCATGGCAGGCAGACCAGGATGACAAAGGATCCGACATTCTACTTCAGAATGAAAAACTGTTGAGGGAAGAGGGGATATTAACTTAGAGAAAATGTCACCTTTTTATGAAAATCATCCTGTGGATGGAATTTTTATTAAAAGATACTTTTTTTAATCTTGTTTTAATCTTATTAAAAATCAAAATCTTTGCAGAAATTGGGCCCCCAGCCCTGTCTCTGACACTGCCTGGCGGGAGCACTGAAGGCCCGGGGCCTGGTGTCTCTGAGAGTGGTTTGCTGTTGGTGAACTTCAACAACTCACAAAAAGCTACTGAGCATTGCTGTTGTTCAGAACCCCTGGTGACAGGAGACCAGCACTCCGCTTGTCTGGTGAACACTGACTGGATAAGGTAGCCAACCCCTTATGGCTACAGCAAGCTCTTTGTTTTCCCTTGTAAAGTAAACCCTATGGTTGTTGGGGTAAAAAAATTCACAAAGGATGGATGTCTTATTTTTGTGAGAAAGCTTACTATTCCCTCAAAGGAACTATAGCGCATCTCCACCCATCCCAAAATTCAGAATGTCCGAGACGGGACTCTGCCCTCCACCTTACTGCAGGCTTCACCCAGACCTGACTCTCCACCCCGGGCCTGTGCACCCAACATCCAGTCTCCCCACGCCATTCACAGATCCTCAAAGGCACACTGTACTTCCAGACCTTCCTCCTCTTCCAGTTCTCCAGAGTTTCCCCCACTGTAAGTTTCACTGTCTTTGACCACCCTTAGCTCTTCTCCCTCTGCGCTCCCATGGCACCGAGTATGTGTCCCCAGGGGAAAACCAGCCCTATTAATGGAGTCCTCTAGTCACTTATCTACCTCCATCACTGACTGCATTTCCTGAAAGCAGGAGCCCTCCTGTCATCCTCCGTGCCGACACGACACAACGTCTTTACTGAATAAACGCTCTGTTATGGCTAGTCAATGACTCAATCGCCTCTTCCTTTGCAAATCCATTTTAAGTATTTTCCTAGCATGCAGATGTTTAACAACAGAATACCTTGGTCAAATAGAAAAGCACTGCTTTTGTACCAAACGGATCTCTTTCTCTCTTCTTGTACTCCTTGAGCAAGAGTACCTCCACAGCACAGCTGCCAAAACCACTATAAATGTGTGTAAATCCCATCAACTTAAAACACAAAACATAGGCAAGTGCTTTAACTCACGTTATGAACTCCACCATTGTTGGGTTGTTGGTTAGGAAAAAAAAAAAAAAAACATTCCATCTGCCATAAATCTACATTTCCCCCAAATGAAATATAATACCCCCGCTTTCCTCTAGCAGTCAGATAATCATCTCCTTGTTTTACGGGAAATGATTTAGAAGAGAAAAGAATTGGCCTGACAGTCTCATAAGTTTCAAAAAGTGCTTACCCTGACAGTCCCTTTCTTATTTGTCCTATTTCTTCTCATCCCTTTATATACATCCATGCACACACTTGCTTACACACAAACACACGCCTGCACATGCTTACATAGACACTGAAATCTTGGTCTCTTTCATAATAATCCAAGGCTGAAATCAAGCCATTAATAACCTGAGCTATTAAAAACCTAAGCATATTCATCTGTCTCTAAATTGCATCCTGCCTATTCTTTGCTCACTATTTTTCCAGGTCTCCATCACCAACTCCAGAAAAACAAAGAGGATCTTCATGATATTATCTACCACTTCAACTCTGGTAACAGGAAACAAACACCTGGTAATTTTAGCATGTTTTGGGGGTAGGGTAACCCCCAACTTACTCTCTTTACTCTGCCTTCAAAGTTCTTCCCTCATCCCCCAGGGCCAAAGGCACAGTTGTCCATCTTTCTCCTGCCAGCACAGATACCTCCTTCTAACAAGTGGCAGTCATTTCCTTGAACACTCCTCCCAAATCCTGCTTCCACTGACACTTAACGGTGTTCACCTTGAGAAGGCAGGAGATGACACCGTGTAGGTGAAGGGAACATGACAGAGGCCACCGGGACTCATCACATCCCCGAGATGGAAAAGCCCTAGGGGTACCCAAGAGAATAAGAAACTTTTTTTCTTCACCACTGATGTTTATTGATTTGCCCAGTTCATAGGGAGCATCTCTTAATGTTCTGCTTTCATGTTTCTGCTTTGTTGCATGGGTGCAGAAAAGAATATTGCAAATTGATCTGTCTTCCCAGGCTTTGTTGGGGATGGACTCCTATTACTTTAGTTTCTAAGACCTGTCATCGCATGCTCACATTCCAGGGCATATATAATCAGCCTGGCTAAACACTGAGAGCAGACCTGATTAATTTCTAACATTCTTGCCTGAGTCCATTGATGGCATGCCTGTTTGATGATCTCCGCAATAGATGGCTATTTCTGATTGTTTGACCTTTGCCCTTTACCACAGAGCTGTCTATTCTGGTACCTGTTTAAGCTGACAGCACGTACATCACGTCCACATCATGCTTGAAGCAAACTGTAATGCTTTGGTGCTACAAAAACCTAGAAGAAGGGCTTTTAAGGAAAACCCATTTCCATTACCAGTTAAACAGTATTTGAGAACCAATCATATATCCATTAAACAAAAAGAAAAGACATTATCCATAACCTACAGTATCATGTCTGTACTTTAGAATCTACTGATTCATTCTGATTTAGCTTATGTGCTAATGATGATCAATGGATTTCCACAAGAACATAAAACTGTGTCACTGCTTTTAATTTCTCCTTTCACCATTTCCCAGAATTCTGCTATTTTAATTACTTCATATTCCACTTACTTCTAATAGCTCAGAACAAAAGAGTCATCATCACCATATCAATAATCTCAATCTCACCTTATAAATTTTAGGTATGTTGGCCCATTTCTAATGTGACCCTAATACTAGGTTAGATCAGTTTCATTTTTAGTTTTATTATAGAGGGGGAGCCTCTTTAACAATTTCAGAAATGTATTTCATTTATCCTAAAATATCTTTGGTTATAAGATAGGTTGAGAATCTATTTATAGAGCTAAGTTCTCAAAAATGCACATAATTTACAACCTCGCTCACTAAGAACCAAGTAGTTAGAGAGCTAATGCAGGTGCACTTGGCAGTCATTTTTTTAAGGTCACACAAAATCTTATCCATCCCACAGGAAAATGGAAGGTTATGAGAAAACCAAGGTCACTCAAGGGCAAGTCACATATGCATTTAGTTTAATGAATCAAATACATGTCCTGGATTGAGTGTGCATTGAATAGTAAACAGAAGTGAGAAAAGTCCTGAGTAGAAGGGATAGACTAAACATTCAACATACTAGTAGAGGGGAGCATACAGAGGAGGCATGACATTGTACAAAACTGTCTCTATTTGAAACAGCACAGATAAAGAACATGCTGTGCTGGTGGAGCAAGAGCTTCCAGGGAGTGCTGAGACCACAAGGTTCCCCATTTATAAAGGAGAAATGGGGACATGGTGGTCTATGGAATAGGACTAGATATAGCATCCCGTGATGCAACAGTTTTCTTATTATCACACCAGACCATCACCCTTTCCTAGGTTCATGGAGCTCCTTCTCCTATCCTAGCTGTCACTGTAATTCTTTTCCCATAATTTAACAAAGAAGTATTGGATTTTTTGCTTTCCTATTGCTGAGTTCTTCAAAGATCTTATATTATCAGTCCTTTGTCAGAAATATGTGCAAGCATTTTCTCCCATGCAGTAAGGAAATGACATTTTCTTTCGCTGTACAGAAGTATTTTAGTTTGATGTAGTTCTATTTGTTTATATTCACTTTTGTTTCTCTTGCCAGTGGAGGCAAATCCACAAACACATCACTGAAGCCAGTATCATTTCATGTCTTGTCTATATTTTATTCTATGTATTTTGTGGCTTCAAGTCTCTAATCCATGGTGAGTTAATTTTTTGTGTAAGGGAGGAGATGGTGATCTAATTTTATTATTGTGCAAGTGGCTATGGAGTTTTCTCAACACCGTTTGTTGAAGAAACTTTGCTTTCTCCTTTGTTGTAGATTAAGTTTCCACAAGACACATAGGATTATTTTTCTAAACTCTCTTCCATTGGTCTGTGTGTCTGTTCTGTTATTGTTTCAGATTCATAATGTGTTGACAACTATATTTTGATTACTTTGATTACTATACTTCGCAGTCTAAGAGTAGGGCAACAACACTCTTGCTCTTTTCTTCGACTATTTAAGTCTTTCGTGATTCTTTTGAATTATACTAGTTTGCGACATTCTTTAAAGAATGTCATTGGACCTTGATAGGGATTGCATTGAATCTATTACTTTGGGTAAGGTGATCATTACATAATCCAAACTGGTAAAGAACTAAATCTATCATTATTTGTAGATGATATAAAAGACATAAAAACTCTAAAAACTACTAAAAAGCCAATTAAAATAAATCAATAAAGTGGGGGGGTTACAAAATCAATTTATAAATATCACTTGTATTTTTTTCTTTCATATTTCCATATGCAAACAATGAGCTATAAGATAAAGTAAAAAAGAAGATCCCATTTAGAGTCTTATTAAAAACAATACCTAGGAGTAAATGGGAAGTGAAGGATTTATACTATGAAAACTATAAGACACTGCTAAAAGAAACAGAAGACACACAAAACATGAAAAGATACTCCCTGCTCATGAACTGGAAGAACAAACACTGCTAAAAGCAACAACTTTTAACGGTTCAGAAAGTTTCAAATCTTCTTTTCACTTCAAATGATATTTTAGCTGTATATAAAAGTTATAGGTGAAGAAATATTTTCCCTGAGCACCTTAAAGATAAGTGTCTTCTGGCACCTAATTTTCCTGCTTAGTTCCTTTAGCCTAATTAACTTTCCACTAAATTTAATATTTCTTCTCTTTCTCCTAGTTTCTAAAGTTTCCTTTAAATAATTGATGCTCAGCAGATTAAACAAGATTTGTTTAGATGCAGGTATTCATGTAGCTCCGTCATAGGAAAATATTTTGCTCTGAGTGCTTTTTTTTTTCAGTACAGAAAATTATCAGCTATTTTCTCTTCAAACATTGATTCTCCAGCCATCCCTTTCACTTTCTTACTCCAGGAATCTAATTAGATAAATATCAAACTTTTCACTCTACTCTTAATATTTCTTCAGTGCTTTCTTTCTCTTTGCTACATTCTAGGTGATGACTTCTATACAGATTTCCAACATACTAATTCTTGCATCTGTCATATACTAATTCTCCCCTCATCTGTCTTATCTGGAGTTCATCTCATCTATTGTTTTATTCTACTGTTTTATTCTAATGATAGTATTTTCACTTCCAGGATTTACCTCTAATTTTGGAATTCTTTTTCACATTCAAACTTTCTTGTGTTGTTTCTACCTATTGTTATAGACTACCATTTTTATTTATAGCTATTTCCTTCACAATATTAAATTCTCTAAAATTAAAGAGATAGTCTATTACAATATGAATTTTATGTAAAGAAATTTGTTTTCTGATTGTTGGTTCTGTTGGTTATCTAACTTAGCCTTTGGTTGCTTGTGATTTGAAATTTAGTTCTTGAGGCTTATTTAATTAAGAGGAATTTTTGTAACACAATGCTTTGTCCTCCCTCCCCTCCTATGGCTTTCCTCCTTTCTGTGTTTACCTGCAGCTAAGCCTTGTTGAGTCACAGTTCAGAATGTGGCTTAATAAAAGTAATTTGGCTGATGAACGGATCAGAAAGTCATGGTATATATATATATACAATGGAATATTATTCATTAATCAAAAAAGACAGATTTGGTGCATTGTGATAACATGGATAAACCTAGAAGGAATTATGTTAGCAGAAATAAGCCAGAGGGATAAAGAGAAATACTGGATATAGGGAAAACAAACAAACAAAGGGACAAGAAAAATTTAAAACTGTTAGTAGAAGGAAATCAGAGAGCAAGAGAGGGAAAGAGGGTAAAATTGGGGGAGGGATAGGCACAAGAGACTAAGATGATGGTTCACAGGTGATAAGGTTGTTGGAGAACTTCAGGACAGATGGTGATATATATATATACACATATATATACATATATATAGCATATGTGTTGTGTGTGGAGCCAATTTAAAACCAATAAAATTAAAAAATAATAAATTTGAAAATAAAATAAAAGCAGTTTGAGATCCCTGTCCCTCACTGATTCTGGGGTATCACAGATAAAAATATCAGCCAAAAAGCAGTTTGATTCAGTTCAGGATCTCAAGAGTTGAAGTCCCTTATCTTTCCAGGGACTGTACATCTTTTTAAGTTTTCATCCTAGCAGCAGCCGGCAGTTATATTTTTTGGTCTTTTTCCCAGCCATTTTTCATAAGTGGGTGGCTGAAATAGAGGGAACCACAGCCTGCCCTTGACCCTAGGCCATAAACTTGGATCCAAAACCCCCATCCTTCCACTGAGCACTTCTAGTCCAGGCTAGAGTCAAACTCCCAGCCATGACTACTTACTTCTCAATCTGGAGCCCAGCAGACCTGGTTTCATTCATTCAGTCCTACACATCATTTTAGGTAGCTGGTCTCTCTGATCCACAAGATTCTTTGTCTTGCTTTTGAGATTAGCTTTATCTTTTGGTTTCTATCCTTTATAGCCTACATATAATGTTTATAATTGTTGTGAGAATTGCTCAAAACATGAAGATTCTCTGTCATCTTGGCCTAGAGTCCCAGCTCCATATTGATAACCCACTACAAATAAGGCAAGTAGCATGAGAGTAGGGCCTCTAGATGACTGATTTATAATTTTATCCCTCGTAGTAGATGCTAAATAAATGTGTTGAATAAATGAATAGATAACAAATCACCTTCCTAGAAAAACATCATGACCTGATTCAGACACCATGTTTCAGTTCTCTCAGCTGATGCTAGAAAGCATACCCTATGTCTGATCTATCATGTTGCCCAGTTTAGTACCCTGTGCACGGGAAATGGGCCATAACTATTTCAAAGAGAGAGCACATTTCTTCTATTGAATTTCCAGATGGCACAGAGCAGTGATATCTAGCACATGCAACATTGCTTTAAAGGATTAGAAACCCATCTTCTGGCTTATTTATATAATGTGGTTCTTCCTTGGAAGACACACTTTTGAAAAATGAATTCTTAATGAAAAACATTTCATATAAGACTAGAAAGGGTCAAGCAGAAGTGGGATGTTTTCACTAGCATAATATAAAAGTGGGACACATCTAACTTCAATTAATCAAGAAATCTAAAGAAAAACCTTTCCTGCTTTCTTATACAGGGATTAAATGTAGAGAGAATGCTAAGCGAACACAATTCCTATGGCTGAAATAACATTTTTCAAATCACAGTCCAGAGAACAAGGAGAAACAGAACATGTCTTTGTTGATTAATTACCTTTGGAACCAAGCCCAGCATGAGGAAAGAGTAGAGTTTAGTGATAAAGCTACATGTCTCTTCTTCATCCCCTCTGCCCTCCCAAGAAATGACTCTCTGGTTTTCTGACAGACAGATGCACCGAGTTGCTCTATACCATAAAGAAGAATAATTTCCAAATCTTCTCAAAATGAATTCATACCCTCCTAATTTCACTTTTCCATTTCTATACATACTGAGTACCTACTATATGACAGGAGCTGCGGTAGTCTACAACTAGGAAACAATCCACTAAGGGGAACACGCTATACTCAACAAAACTCTCTCAGATGATACCGTAAGTGCTGCAAGAGGGTACATGTGGAGCAGGCTTACAGGTAAGAAAGGACATAGGAGACTTCATGATGGAGACAAACTCAAGAAGTCTTGATGGTTACGTTGGATTCTCGTGGAAGACATTTACTATCTCTGCAACTTAGTCTTCCTATCTTAGTGTTCCTATCTGTCACCTTAATAATTTTGTTAAGGTACTTCCCAATTGAAACCTTAACCAATTTGCCTACTTATCCTCCTTAATAATTGATTCCCCTTGATGGGAGCATTGGTGAGTAATAAACAACCTCCACTATCTAGAAACTCCTTTAGAACAATGAGAAATTTTATGAAACTTCAAAAACAAACAGGCAAAGAGAAGCTTCTCCTTCAAAAGGTCTCCCTCCTAAAAGCGAAGGCTGAGAGAAAGGCAGGAGGACCCAGAGTTCCCTGAAAGTCTAAAAATGGGACCCCAGGAGGCCTATGAGGAAAAGAAAGTCAGCACCAGGCCAACACAGAGATGCACTTTCAAAACTGTTGGTTGATCACTTGCTTCAAATTTCTTGACTTGCTATGGCTGCATAGGAAGTGCCATCTGAAGAAAAATGGCATTCAGGATTGACAACTGATTAATACAGACGCTTGATTATATGCAAATCATCACTTTCTGTTGACTTAATTGTGATCTGATGTAACATGTATAATTAACACATGTATTTAAAATAAATGTATATTTAATTGATATGCATATTTATAAAATGAATATTTACATTTCTATGTTCCTTTTTTTTTTTAATTGAGGGTGAATTTCTTCCACACAGAAGTGAGAGGTTAGGGAGCCCCCAACATGAACTAAGACAGAAAACAGAAACAAAGAAATGAAACTTGCATGTCTAATAGAGAAAGCAATGAGCAAATCACCAGAAAGCCTGATTCTAGACCTGGCTCTTCCCCTGCCCCATTCTGTGTGACCTTCATTTCTTTGCCTGTGTTGTTATATGCATGAAAAGAAAAACTGGACAATTTCATTTTATTTTTAATTTTTTTAACTTTTTTCCTACCACCAACCCTTACATAATATTGACCCTTTATCCCTCCCCTCTCTCCCTCTTACCCACAGAAGGCAAGGTTCACCTCGTTTATTAGTGTTCACTACTTTTTGGGAGTATTTTGCTTTGTCTACCCACCTGCTATGGAAATGTGCAATATTTATCCTTCTCATTCTGATTAGCTTTGTTATACATCATTCTACCTGTTATAAATGGCAACCATTGATCTTTTCTTTTGACTAAATAAGCTTCCATAGTATAGACATATCACATCTTTTAAGTCCAGTCCTCTATTCGTGGACACTTAGATTGTTTATATGTCTCAGCTATTGTAAATAATGCTTCAATAAACACTGGAGAGCATATAGTCTTTGAACAATTTACAACTCACCTTCTAGATTCACAATTCATTATAAGCTCACAAAACTGCTTCAAACTTCAGTTTATTCTGTCAAAAGACTGGACTCTTACCACAATAGCCCAGTCTTGAATGGCATTAAAAATACCTAAAAGTTGTACTCAAAAGGTTCTGAGAAATTCTGTGGCCTGGTGTGCCCTATTGAAGCCCACAGCATGTAGCTAACAGGAGTCTTGAGAATGAACTATGTAAAAACATATCTGTAGAACAAAAGACTATGAAAAGTTCATCAGTATCCTCTGGAAGTAGGATTCAGAAATAAAATAATGAAAAGATTTTGAAAAGAAAACACTGGATAAGGCATAGGCATCTTAGAGACACTATCTAAGTAGACAACCGTTGATGAATGAGTCTATGAAAAACAGCATTTAAAAAAAACTACAGTGCTAAGATCTGGAACAAGACTAGGATGCCTGCTCTATCACTACTTTCCAACATAGTACTGGAAGTTCTAGCTAGGGCAATAAAGTAAGAGAAAGACATAAAAGGAATCCAAATAGGGAAAGAAGAAATGAAACTACCATTATTTGCATATGATGTGATACTTTATATATATATATATAATAAAAAAATCCACAGAAAAACTGATTGAAACAATAAACAAATTCAGTAGCCAGTTACAAAATTAATACACAAAAATCAGCAGCCTTCCTATACACAAATAATCTCAAGAAGATGAAATTGAAAGAACTTGGTATATTTACAATAGTGCCAAGAAAATTTTAATACCTGAGAATAAACCTAATTAAAGAGGTATTATACAAAGAAAACTACAAAACACTGTTAAAAGAGATAGGAGAAGACACAAAGAAATGGAGAAACACTCTCTGCTCATGGGTAGGAAGAATTACCATAATAAAAATGGTCATACTACCAAGAGCACTCTACAGATTAACATGCAATGCCAATGAAATTCATACAGAACCACACATACACACACAAACCATCTCCTGACTAAAGGAGGAAGAATGGGGGAATTACATTCTTAAACTTCAAACAATACTACAAAGCCATTATAACAAAAAGAGCATGGTATTGGAACAAAAACAAATACCAGACCAATGGAATCAAATAGAAAACCCATAAATAAAATGCACATTTATGGACAACTAATCTTTGACAGAAGAGCAAGAGAATATATGATGAAACAAGGCCAGTCTCTTCAATAAGTGGTACTTACTGAAAATGAAACCACACTACCATCTCACATCATATACAAAAATCAACTAAAAATGGATAAAGGACCTCAACATAAAATATCAGACAACATAAACATATGAAGAAAACAGGCAAAACAGTTGAAAACATACACCTCAGGAACTTCTTTAAGGACTTATCTCCAGGAACAAAAAAAAAAAAAAAAAAAGGATAAGCAGCTTTTAGAAACTAAAAAGCTTCTGTACAGCAAAAGAGACAATAAGCAAAACAAAGAAAATCCTAACAGAATGGGAGAAAATATTTGCATACTATATAACAGATAAGGGGCTAATATCAAAGATATATGAAGAATTTATACAACTTAACAAAAACAAAGTAAAAACCCAATCAAAACATGGGTATAATTAAAAAGGCACTTCTCCAAGGAATAAATTCAAATGGCCAACAGCTGTAGGGAAAAAAAATGTTCAACATTGCTAATAATCACGGAAATTCAAATTAAAACTATAATGAAATACCACCTTGTATCACGAAGAATGGCCCATATCAAAAAAACAGAGACCAACAAGTGTTGATGAGGATGTGGAGAAAAAGGAACACTTTTACACTGCTGATGGGAATGCAAACTGCTCCAGTCACTATGAAGAACTGAATGGAGGATCTTTAAACTACTGAAAATGAAACTACCATTAAATCCAGCAATTCCACTTAGAAGAATCTACCCAAAGTTTACAAAACCTCTAATCCAAAAGGACAAGGACACCTGTACTTGGATGTTTATTGCAGCACTATTTACAGTAGCCAGGTTACAGAAACAACCCAAATGCTCCAAGACAGACGGATGGATCAAAAAGCTGTGGTATGGTACATGTACAAAATGGAGTATTAGCTGGCAATCAAAAATGATAAAATCATGTCATCTGCAGCAACATGGATGGAACTGCAAGGGATTATGCCAACTGAAATTAGTTGGAAGGAAAAAGATAAAAAAACAGATCATCTCACTTATATGTGGAATATAGATAAATCAAACAAAAGAACAAGAAATAGAAAAAGCTAACAAGTTGACAATAGAAATGAGACATCCAGCAAAGGAAAAAGAAAGAGGGAAGTGGAACAGGGGAGGAAAGAACTCAGGGGCATGGTGATGGGTCCCAGGTGATTCAGCAACGGGCGAAATATGGGGGCTGCAATAATGTAAAGCAAATTAATTAAATTAAAAAATAATTTTTAAATAAAAAACTTTAAAACATTGGCATTATTTAAAAAATAAATAAATAAATAAAATTTAAAAACTCCAGTGATCAAGTATACAACTCCCCTGCCCTTTGGCAATAAAACTATGTCAGAAAAAATAATAGATAAGAATAGAAGCAAATCTTTCACAAATGACTTGTCCCAAAATATGACACAACCCAAGCAATTAGAAAACTACTACTCCACCAAGAGTCCTCAATATGCTGTGATTCTGAATATTTCTTGGCAGCATAGTAAAGCAAGAGAGTCCCAAAGATGTGGGTGTGTCTCTCTGCTCCATTTCACACTAGGCAATGACTGTGAATAAAATACTTCTTTCCTTCTACTGGCTTTCCACCTCCAACTACTTGATTTTCTGTTTTGGAAAAAATGTCACTTAGCCTCAGCAAGAAAATATATCAAAACTGTCCCAGATTCCATGCTGGAATGATAAACATGAATAAGACAGAATATCCAAGATGATTACAAGCCAATGAAGGAAACAGTAATATATACATCTACACACCATGGAGAGAGAAGACAGCTACCTTAGCAACAGAGATGATGTTTAGGGGATAGAAATAGAAAGAAGTTCATTGAACCTGGGGTGAGACTGATCAGAAAGTTGGTTCTTGAGGAACAAGCAACTTGTCAGTGTGTGGGAGGGGAAATATGTCAAAATGGAGAGAGAAGTAATTTTAGTTTGTCTTCTAGACCTCACTGTTCTGCTGAGGATGCAGAAGGCTTCTTTAACAGACTCAGTGGCAAGCTGTTTCCTTGGCTCCTGGGTGTATCTAGAGCACCAACTGCTTTGGGGCCTCCCAACCAGCACCTCCCTGCATACCACACGATCATGCCTGGCCTTCCCTTGCTTACAGGCCATCATGCTAAACAGAAGGAGATTTTTTTTCATGACAAAGGCCTACACACAATGGAAACAGCATTTTAGCCACAAAGGCAGGCCAGCCTAAACTGCTGCCCATGTTATGGTAACGACTTGACAAACCAAAGCACCTTCATAACAAATCAGCTGAAATGAGAAACGTGTTTCTAACTGGCAAGACCAAGAGAAAAGAGCCCCCCACCGCACACACAGCATTTGACTGTTTGCACGCTTGCATTTCCACCGGGTGACTGTGCTTTTTGCAAGCCGATGAGGGAGACTTGAAAAGACAGACTCCTATTGTTCCATTAACAACTTAAAAACTGATCGAAGCCTCAGAGGAGAGAAAAACAAAGCCAAATCTCTCAGGCTTTGTCTGCCCCTTCACAAAATCACTGGTGTCCCAGGCAAGACTCAGAAAGTATGAAAATTGGAGCAACACTGGTTTACTTGTTTATATGCATCCCTACAGAATCCCTTACCACGTCTACAGAAGCTTCAAAGGCTCCACAGTGAGACCCGTCAGGATGTGGGGAGACGGAGAGAAAAAGACACTCTCAAGCGTTTGGAGACCCAGCCTGGGCATGCAGGCTCTCAGGCATCTGGTTATCCCAACCTGACACCGCGCCTGCGATTTCAGACTGTTTAATTAATTCTGATAATACCACATCGCAGGTGCTGCAGGAAGTATGTTAATTTAAGATCACATCTTACCAATTCCCACAGGTTTCATTCGAACCTAATAAATGAAATAATCTCCATCATGAGCGCCTTGGTTACCTAATTAGGCGCAGGGCAACGGAGCAATCACACTTGGGGTACATCAGTGCCACTGGTCACCTTCAGAGCATCAACATGACCTGCCTACAGGCTCCTTTCCCAGCTCGTATCACACACAGATCAAAGCCAAGCAAATAAGAGACCACACGGCCCTTTCCCTACCAGCAACGCTGCTTTTACTTCTTTCCAACAATTTTTTCTTGTCTTTTTAAACTCATGTACAGAGCTGGCTCCTGTGAAATCTCACCCTCTTGAAACTCACTACACTTTGTTATTTCAGATGGATGCACTGAATAATTATAAAAAGATTTAGACTCTTAAATCAATGCGTTCTTTCCAACCACCTGACTCCTTCCACACTGAGGAAGCACTAAATGGAAGCAATTTTATTTGAACCAGGGCACCAGGAGCAAGCATCAGGATCACTGCATCTTCCCCGGTGCCTCATCTGCCACACACATATCCTCTCTCAGGAAATAACCTTCTGTGGGGTGGGTACAAAGGTGCCTCAAATACTCTCACCCAAAACAAAATCTGGCTGCTGTGATACCTGGCTGATTTGTTTTTGTTTTGTCTTGTTTTGTATTTTAAGTGTTGATTTTTTTTTAATTTTTGACAAATACACTTGTGAAACCACCAATCAACGATGTAGAATATATTCAGTAGTTCAGAATGGCTTTCCCTGATCATTTTGCTCATTTCCTCTTCCATACTCACGTTGAAGCAACAACCACTGACCTATTTACTGTCACTCTATAGACAGTAGATTTAGTTTTCTAGAATTTAATATAATGGAGGTAAGTAATCCCCAAGTTGGAAGAAAATATTTGCAAAAGATTTATTCAAAAAGGATTTAAATTTAGAATATGTAAAGAACTCTTCAACTTAACAATAAAATAAATAACCCAATAAATACAGGCAAAATGTCTTGAAATGATGTTTTGCTGAAGAAAATATACAAATGGTGAATAAGCTTATGAAAATACCTGACTTCTTTGAACAGTGTAGATGAACGATTAACTGCGGCTGCGTATAAGTCACCTGGGCTGTTTCGTCATCACTGCCTAGCTCTCCCCACCCCATTAGTCTGATGTAGACTCCCTACATCAGCATATGATCAGTCTGTCCTCCCACCCCCCCCCAACCCACCCCCTCCAAGAAACTGAAATAGCTCTGATGCACAGATCCAGATGGACTCAGTCAAACCTGAGGCTTAACTGGGAGGGTCTATTTTTAAAACTTACATGATCAAATAAATCACTTATTTCCCTCATCATCAGTGGATTGAGACAGAAGTGATTTTCACTCTTTTCTACACAGACTCCAACTTCAGAATCACCAGGTGGAAATAATATCTTTTATTAATTTATTTTTTTATATTTTGTAGGTACAATTTTTTTCTCTACATCATTATCTACCCCGGGGTTTTCCCACCACCTTATTGCCTGTGAACCATCATCTTAATCTTTTGTGCCCCTGCCACCCCCAATTCCTCCCTCTCCCTCTCATGCTCTGTGCTTCAATTCTGCTGAAATTTAGTTTTAAATTTTTCTTGTCTTCCCTTTATCCTTCATATAAGTGAGACCATCCAGTATTTCTCTTTTTCTTTCTGGCTCTTTTCCACTAACATGAGTCCTTCTAGCTCCATCCATGATATATTTGTCCTTTTTGACTGATATTCCATTGTGTACATATACCACAACTTTCTGTATCATTCGTCTATTTTGGGGGCGTTTGGAAAGAATATCTTAATCCTTGTGCCTAGCCTGGTTTCCCAGTGGCCAATGAACCGTAGTGAATCTGGCCAATGGGTATCTTCCTTTGCCTCAATGTTAAACCTACCAGACTGAACAAACTACACAAGATAAATAGACACGTGTAGCCTCCAGTCCTCGGGGACTTTCTTGCAGAGAAGTAGAGAAAAGGAAAAGTTTGCACTAAAGACTTCTAAACAATTTCTAGTTTTGGCAAGTGCCACTTTCTCCAAGCGTTATGTCGTGGTTCTCGCTTCCATGGCGCAAACTCTTTCTCTCCACTCTCTCTCCCAGCACACCTGAGGTGGGATCCTCTGAGAATGATGGCTTTTGCTAGATGTAGACATCCTAACGCTGTTTCATCCACTAGGAGGCATTATCAGAGTGGCTATAGGGCAGCCGCCTCCCAGCGGCGCCCCCTTTTGGAGGTTGTGTAATTAGACCTCAGCATGGCCTCCATTCCATAGTTTACAGGTGCGTCCCCCAGATGGGTGTAGCTCTCAAGCTTCTAGATTCAGTTGGCTTCTCCCATTTTTCTATTTTCGGAGCTTGGCTTTAAATGAAAGTTGAACAAATCTCCAAACCTCAGAGGGGAAACCCAGAAAACACTTCCAGATTTTTCTAACCCCTGCTTGAAATAATCAACCCCCCCAGTGTATGCCCAAACTCAGTCAATGCTCGCTCAGCCGCCAGTCCCAACCTTGCTCAAAATTCATAAACCACAGAACAGCTGGGCCACAGTCTGCCTTCAGAGCAAAGCACTATCAGGTTTTCATCTAGGCACTACTGAAGAACTGAGTGTTTACTTCTGACAGAGACTTGAAAGAGGAAAGCTTACTGGTTGCCTGCTTGGAGTCACATGAGGACAGATTTTGTGGGAATCCCATGCATATTTGAACTAGATAAAAGATTATTATTCATTCCTAAAATGTCTTCAGAGACTCCATTAATGGAGAAATTCCAAGTGACAGAAATAAGCCCCAAAAAAGTCCCTAATAGCTACATACAACTGCATTAAGAAGGATCAGGGAAGGGAATGCTTACTATTTAGGCCCTCCTGACAACGTTTCTTCCTGTTACATCACATACGGTAAGGAGTGGCGAAGGGGAGAGAGGTGCCCTCTGGAAAACATATGGGACCAGTTTACACTCCTTTTTGCCAACAAGAGAGATTTCATAGGTAGTTGCCACACTTCGATAATCTTATCCATAGGCCTATCTTAACCATAACAGGTTGTGGTAAATGAAAAAGAAATCTTGTTATGAGGCCATTAATATTCTATGCCAGGATAATCAATAGCTTAAGTGGGTGTTTAGATTTTTAACTTCACCTTTTTCTCCAAAATCTAACAAAGAAGATTTGAAAAAAAGCTAATCCCTAAAATCTCATGTCCAATCCAATGAGGAGCCCAAATCAAGATTTTTAGATTCAGAGAAAAC
Source organism: Uropsilus gracilis (assembly GCA_004024945.1). NCBI lineage: Eukaryota > Metazoa > Chordata > Mammalia > Eulipotyphla > Talpidae > Uropsilus > Uropsilus gracilis. The sequence continues at coordinate 42,867 of PVHY01006048.1, forward strand.
AATTTTTGTGATATGAGGGTCTTTTGACAAACAGTGAACACAAACTGTCTCGAACTCTTATCATCCACACCCCTTTCTACTAACTAGCATATCTGTGTATTTGTGGTGCAATAATAATTACTACTCATAATGTTGAAGTGCTGTAAGATTCTTCATAGTCCTAACAGTAACATTCTGTGCCTTTGATTATGGTCTCAGACTTTGAAAACAAATGATGTCAAATTACTTATCAATAATGTACAATGAAGTTTTAAATTAATTGCTTTGATTCCACTTTCCTTGTATGCTAAATAATATGTCCAACTCAACAAATATGGATGGATGGATGGATGGATGGATGGATGGATGGATGGATGGATGGATGGATGGATGGATGGATGGATGGATAAAAGGGGGGGCAATGAGGAAGGGAGGGAGGAGCTTACCACAGTCTAGAAATATACTTCCTATTTTAGAAAAACTGGCTCAGGAAAAATCAGTTAATTTATGAATCACACACAGTTTCACTCCCCATTTTCCTATTTTGAGTAACCCATATAAATTCATTTCTTGCTTTCATGACCTATAGAATAGCCCTAATAGAAATGAAAGGTGAAATAAGCAGGGCATAAGACTCAAATTATTCGAGTATCAGTCTGAGTTCTACAGATAATGTTTTGCTTTTGTATCAGACTTTTATGTTTCAAAATACTTTCCTAAATTGTGTGGAATCTCACAACAATCTTGTACAACAGATGTGGCAGGTAAATGGTGGTTTTCAGACAAAGCAACAGAGGGCAAGGAAAATTAAATGCCTCCCTCAAGTCACATATGCAGTTTGAGACAGGATCAGAATTTAATCTAAGAATCTTTTCATACCAGTAATCTTCTCTATCCTAAGGAAGTCTCATATTAATGAGTCTGCTCTCTAGCCAGGAATTAAAAAAACAAAAACAAAAAAAGGTAGATGAGTACTAAGCAACCAATTTACAGAATTATGCACACATAAAGCCCACCAATTTTCCAGAATCAGGATTTACACTAGTTTCCTTATCCCTCCTCAAACCAATGTTCTTGCTCTTTCCCTTTTATTTCATCTCCTTTTGTCATTCATCTTCTTCCCAAATCCTGCCATAGAGCAGTCCTAGCTACTCTGGTCTCATGAATTCTTCCTCCAAGTGCTTAAAGCTTGCAGGCTTCTTTGTTCTTCCTTCTGGAGAACTTTCCTTTATGCCTTCATGAGTAGCTTTTGGTGTCCAGTCCTTATGAGAAGGTCTCCAAACAGACTTTTATCTTAGATACTTTTCCCTTATGCAATTTATACATAAAATAATGCCTTTTACAACAGGTGGCCTCTCAACTTTGATGAACTATGGCATTGTTAATATTATAATTCATTTGCAAATGCAAAGAGGGAAAAGTCCCTTAAATTACCTATTTGATGCTTCCCCCAGATATTTCTCTTTCACTGGGAACTAAAGCACCTGAACCAATAGACACAATGTTGTAAACATCTTTTGGTAGCTCACTCTGTCTAGAACAAGGACTAGAACATGGTGGTTGCTCCATACATTAATCGTTTGATATCTGAGTCAACAAAATGAATGACTGATTAGAACTTTATGAATGTAAATGCAACTGAAGCAGCAGAGAAAATATACCAGGGCCAATCTTGGGCTGAATGCCTTCCAAACCTGACTCCAAGACATGGCCCCTGTTCAAAAGAGCTGTCCTTTCAAAACAGCCCAATTAAATATCCCTCCATCCTGCATCTCACCAGTGGGACTGCAAGTACCCACATGTCTGGAGGCACTAGATGTTGCATTAAAATAGGTTTCTGGGATGTGAGGGCGATCTGGCTGCGACATCTGTCACCCCATTGATCGCCAGGGTAGATTCGGCTGATCTGGCTGGCTAGGCAGGTGTCCCCTTCCTCCCTCACCACTCCATGTGCGTCCCTCCCGAAGCTGCGCGCTCGGTCGAAGAGGACAGCCTTCCCCGAATAGAGACAGACCGTTCTTCGGTCGAGGGTATACGAGTAGCTGCGCTCCCCTGCTAGAACCTCCAAACAAGCTCTCAAAATAGGCTTCTGTCATTTCCTTTCAACTTTTTTCGGGTGGTCTTCTAAGTACCCACTTTGGTAAGAGTGGTTCAAGTAACAAAATTTCTTTTCATTCCATTGAGCTTCTATAAATGCCACAAAATTATTCTCCAGTATTAGAGAAAATAATTCCAGAGAAGGCTAAACAAGATGCAACCTTTCACCCTCTAACTCTATCACCACTGAGGAGAAGTCTTTGTTAAATCCAGATTTATAACCCTTCTTAGGTTCATATTGCAGCGGTTCTGTGAGCACCGAGCATGCATTTGTTGCCAGAAAGAAAACATTTGCTCAGTGAATTCTCTTGGTCTTTATCTTCTTTCTCTTGAGGATTGTTAGAAAATAGAGCATTGACTCCTGGTCTCTTTCTTTCTCTTTCCCCTCAGAGCCTCTTGCCGTATAACAAGATTGTTAAAGACAAATTGCTAACCATCCCTCTTACGCACACACCTCATTAAATTGTTTGCACAATTTTCTTTCATTCTTTCTCTAGGGTTGCTGTACGAATATAACCATTTATAATAACTGCCACTGTTGAGTGTTACTGCTGGGCTCAGGTGAGAGTGTATATACACTCTTTGTTTTGCAAAAAGCTTTCTTTCAGGTACAAGTAATTCTGTTCTGTTTCCTCAGATGAATGACTGGCAGATCAGAATACCTCAGGTCACAGGGGGTTCATGTGGATTTCTAATAAATTCTGTTGAATATCTGGGTACTACATGAGGGAATCCTGAATGGACACATCTGATAGGTGATTTGTCATCATCTTCAATGTTACTGAAAAGCAAATGTGAAAGGACAAAGTCACCCTAACCACCTCAGCACATCCAATTGAAAACCCAAGTTTGGATACTCTGTTGACGGAGCCAACACAGAAAGTCAAGGAGAGAGCACATGTGTTAGAAGGGCATAAGCCCATAAGCCAGGTGGTCTCGACTGAGGCTTAGCTCTGCTGCTCCCCTGTTTTTTGATTCTTGAGCCTCAGTTTCCCCATGTCAGAAACTAAAATAGAAATATCATCCAATCTACCTAACAGAAATTCTAAAGTCATTCAATAAATTTGTGTGGTAGTGCTTTGAAAGGTGGAAAGCAGCAAATAGGTGGCAGGCTCTATTTTAGGCATCATAATGGACTCTCACATAATTAGGCAGACAGCATTTTCGATGTGACTTGAAGGAGCTTGCTCAAGATCAGATTAAAAATAAAAAGAATGGGAAGCAAGGGACACCAGGTGGCAATGAGTCTACTGGGATTCTTGGGTTCCAGAACCTAGCTTTGATCACCACAGCATCTTCTGCAGAGCTGAACCACTTTCCAGAAAGACGACAAAGCCAGAAACAGTAACTGCAAGTTATGAGAGGGAATAATCTCAAAACTCAAACACGGCAAATGCTATATCCTGGGTTCATAAAGCCTGTACTAAGATTAGGGAAGCTTTCAGTACTCAGTTCTGTAACCAGAGCCCATGTTCATCTCCAGTCCTGTCTACCAGCTAACAGTGAAGCCCTTCAACTACCTATCAGGCTCCGTCCTGTGCCTAAGCCAGTGTTCCTGTGTCTAAGAACAATCCAGGAGCCCTGACTGACCGGTTGGTGAGACTGGAGTTAGTGGTGCTGTCTGGACAACCACACACTCACCCAACAGGAGCCCTCCCCCAACCTCACTGCACTGTCCTCCACATGACTGTCACTGAAGTCAGACAACAGGTCAAACCCAACCCAAGCCAGGGATGTTTGGACATTCCTCCTAAAGTCAGTTCAGAGCATGTTGGTCCCCACGGAAGAGCCTGCCTTTTCCTAGCCCATTGCTCCTGCCTTCCTCAGCTCACAAATAAGATGGCCTTGCCTTACCACCAGAAGTCTGGGTTTGGAGAGTCCACAGTCACTCTTTCAGGCCAAAACAGTTTTGTAGGCAAATGTGTTTTTGGTGGAAAAACTGCTCTGACAATCAGAGAGTCCAGGCTTTTCTCTCAAACCCTAGCATTCACAAGTTGCTAAGAAACTTGTAAGAACCTCTCCAAACTTCATTTTATTCCCTTGGAAAAGTGGAACAGTAGCAAAGTTATCCTCGGGTTGTATATATTTGAAAATATCAAGCAAACCAAAGATGTGGGGGGAATCTTTCCCCCCAACAAATGCCCCAAAACAGATGAATGGCTCAGAACACTATGGTATACATACACAATGAAATATTAATCATCAATCAAAGAAGATAAATTTATGTCATTCATAGCAACAAGGATAAAACTAGAAGGAATCATGCTAGCCAGAAAGAAAAAGAAATACTGGATGGTCTCACTTATAAGAGGGATATAAGGAAAAGAAACAAAGAAATGGACAAGAAAATTCTAAAATTCTCAGCAGACCTGACGCATAGAGCATGAGAGGGGGAGGGGAATCATGGATGGGATGGGCACAAAAGATTAAGATGATGATTCATGGGTATAAAGTAGTGGGAGAACCCTAGGGTACACAACAATGTAAAATAAATATTTTTTTTAAAATATAGATTAAGACATACAGTAATCTTCAAAGAGAGCTCTATGTATCTAAGATGCCAAAAATGACCTAATTGTTTAAATATAAACCATCTCATACAAGTACAGTAACTGGCTCCTCCTCTAAAGTTCTATTGGCAAAGCCCACTTTGATGTCAATCAGCAACCTGCTCTGAGTCAAAGAGGTTGGTTTCATTTGTACATTTGTTTTGTTTCTTTACCTCCAGGAGTGAGGCAAAGGAATGAAATCATATAACATTTGTCTTCTTTTAACTCACTTTTCACTTATCAAAATACACTCTAGATTCATCCATGGATGGATGGAAGGAGCTCACCCTTTTTATAGCTTAATAGTATTCCATTGTGTATATATGTATGGCAATTACCTCTCAACTGGTCTCCCTGGTTCTAACTGGGCTCGGTGAGGCTCACAGGCAGGGAGACAGACATGAATTTCAATAAATCAGTAGATGGAGCCAGGTTCTGGCTGAGGTCAAAGTTAGCCAAGAAGTGGCCAAGAAAGGAAAGCAAAGGCGTAAGGCTGAAGTCAGCATGGGAAAGGAGATAGCCAGGAGCATCTAAAACGTAGCAGCTGGAGCAGCCAGGGAGGGGAGGTGGTAGATGACCCCCCAAGGATTACAACAATGTGAAATATATGTATATATAAATAATTTTAAAAAAACATGTAACTAAACTTCTGTAAGAAGAAAAACATGGGAGATAATGATGGGAGATAGGAATGGGAGATAACGTCAGAATGCAAATCTTAAAGCCAGGCACGGTGGCACATGCTTATAAACGGCAGCCTAGGAAACCTCAGCTGGAACCAGGGATCGTGGTTTGAGTACTGCCCGGGAAATGTAGCGAGACGTAGTTCCAAAAAAAAATAGCTGGGCGTGGTGGTGTGCAACTGTAATCCCAGCTACCTGAGAAGCTGAGGCTGGGAATTGCTTGAGTCTGTGGTACCCCAGGCAACGCGAGCCTGCGGTTCCACGGGCAAAAACATAGCAAGACCTAGTCTCAAAAAAAAAAAAAAAATTGCAAATCTTCATCCCAGAGAACACGGGGCTGAATGGCGGCTCTGGGGGCAGGGTGGGGTGGTTTCAAACAGAACATAACATAAATATTAGTTTCACAGGCCCTAGTCATACAATCATGTCACATAACATCCCCAGGTTGAAAACTGACTTGAAAACTGACTCCATCCTTCCCCAGGGGGAACACTGTCTGACATGGCAGGGCTCAGCGGGCAGCCCTCTGACATCACCAGTCTCTCTACAGTTTGGAGTACATTCAGCTCACCCACCTAAAGTCAGATTTGCTGACAATACCCCGTGGTGCCAAAATCAGTGACTTGGCCTGACCTCTTACACAGATGCCACTCTCCTGCTCTTAGGACTCCATATTTCCACCATGGCCCCAAATGACTCCACAGCTTTTCCTCTTCCCATGTCTTCCAAACCTTCCCATACTTTTCAACACCATTCTTCCCATCTAGCAAACCACTTCCCTTCCCTCTAGCTCTCCAGATTCCAAATTGTTCTTCAGTACCCAGTGTAAAACCCTCCTCCCCCATGAGGCATTCTATGATTGCTCTGCCTACAGCTGTCAGCTCTCTTCTAAAGCCCTGGAATCCCAGATCTCTGTTAGCGCTTTGAGGTTAATGTTTCTAGAGTAGTATTACACCATCATCTTTCATTATTTCTATTACTTTTCTTTGCTTATATCTTAGTAATTTAAAACTAATCATCCTAGTTTGTATCTCCCAGGTACCTAAGAAGGATGCATCAAACATAGCAATAAATATCTACTCGTTGCTCTATTGAAATTGTTGGCATTGCCAACAAGACATCTTTCTACCATCATCTGTCTTCAGAAAATTTACGCCACATAAGCAGCAGCTGAGCAGCCATAATGGGTACACTCCGGAGTCAAGATCACCTGAATTTGTTTTTTTTAATTTAAATAATTTGTTTATAGATAAATAGATAGATAGATAGATAGATAGATAGATAGATAGATAGATAGATAGATAGATAGATAGATAGATAGATAGATAGATAGATAGATAGATAGATAGATAGATAGATAGATAGATAGATAGATAGATAGATAATTAGTTCACATCTTTGCAATCCCCAGGGCTCTCCCTTCCCTGATCGTTCCCTCCCTTACTTGTCCCACCCCAAGTTATGTGCTTTAGTTTGGTTGTTAGCTTGTCTTGACTTTTTCTCCTGACTTTTTCTTATATATTAGTGAAACCATTTGGTTTCTGTCTTTTTCTTTCGGACTTGTTTCTGCCAATATTTCTTCTAAGTACATCCATGTTATCATAAAATCGTCAATTTTGTCATTTTTCATTGATGAGTAATATTCCTGTGTGTGTGTGTGTGTGTGTGTGTGTGTGTGTGTGTGTGTGTACCACATCTTTTTCATACATTCATCTGTCTTGGGACATTTGAGTTGTTTCCATGTCCTTGTAATTATAAATAGTGCTGCCATAAAACTGAGTACAGGTGTCCCTTTGTACACGCATTCAGGTCTCCTTTGGGTAGATTCCCAGAAGACTGATTGCTGGGTCGAATGGTAGTTCCTTTTACATTACCTCGAGGGTCCTCCACACAGCTTTCCATAGTGGCTGGACCAGTTTACATTTCCACCAGCAGGGTAAGAGTGTTCCTTTTTCTCCACAGTCACGCCAGCACTTGTTGTTGCTGTTTTTTTTTTTTTTTTAATATGGGCCATTCTTACTGGTGTAAAGAAGACCATGAGAATTTGAAGTCTGATGGCTCCACTTAACCACCTGTGTGACATCGTATATTATTATTTAATCTCTCTATGCCTATCCCTACCCAAAGGGCAGTTATGATGCCTAAATAACACACAGAAATGCTTACCTATATGTACTAAGCACTTAATAAAAGATATTCAAGTGGAGTTCAAAAAACATTTGATGTTGGTAAATTTATCTTCTATTGAAGAAGGATTCTGGGCTGAGAGTACTTGAAAATGAATAATTTTTGTTTCCTTTCTTGGGTGCCTAAATCAATTCAAAACTATTTTTCCTGCATGTAGACTAATCCTGTGTAATTTTTTGAGGACTATTATACATACCTTGGCTGATTCTCCAGGATATGGAGTTCTGTAGTTTGGGCATCTTTAAAAGAATTAGAGTCCTCTGGTTTGACAAAAGCAGGAAGAGAGAGGGAGGAGAAAGAGAAAAAGAGTAGTGTCTGCCACCTTCTGCTATTCCTCAATTGTTCATTCCTCAAAATGAGGTTTGATTATTTTTAATAGTGAAAATGTTGCCATAGACCAATTCAAAATTGATTTATTAAAATTGACAGATTAGCCCATCTTTACCATAAAAGGATGCTCCTACTCTCTGCAACCTTTTCTTCCAGACGCCTGAGGTTGCAAACACCTTCCTAGAATGCTATCAATTTAAATGATTGAAAAAAACAACACATAATAAGTGACAGATTTTTCAAATCAGATAAAGATGGGAACCAGATTATCTGTCTGGGGGTGATAGATTGCAGCAATAATAAATTCACTTGAAGACACTGGATCAATTTTTAATCAAGCCAAGAATTATTATTGCAGAAAGATAAAATGACCCATGAGAAGATGCCTTAATTTTCCACCAATCAAATTATAGCCTTTCTAAATAAGATGTAATGAGATCCATGGAATATCCAGGTTACACATCCCACCTAATTACCCATGTTCCCTGTCATGTAGTGATATACTAGTGGTAAACTGACCTCTGAATTTGCCCAGATGAAAAGGTAATTAGTTTTTCCACCAAGCTGTAGTGAAAATAACAGCAGTGACACATGTCATCTCCTTCCACCAAGTCACAGTCTCTGAGGTGTTTGTTCTTAAAATATACAGGATATGACCTCCTGGGTAATAAACTACACAGTCATTAAGTGACAGAAAAACTGCCGCCATCTCTAAGTTGAGAAAAAAAGGCCTGGGGGTAAAGCAAATCAGTCTACACTTGACATTAAACTTTATCTGCAGGGAACAATGCCCTATCTCCACCCTCCCCCAGGAACCACCAATCAGGAAAGAGAACTTGTAATTTCTGATAGCTGTGAGGACCCTGTCAAGAGAGCCAGGTGTTGCATCGGTCCCACTTGTCCCCATTGCTCCTTTCAGGCTAACTCCTTGATTTGGGATCTCTCCCAATTCATGTGCCTTTCCTCACCCAAATGCTGCTGACGAAAAACAGTATCAGCACAGATTGAGGGATTCCCCTGAATGTATCCCAGGTAGCACCCCAACTTAGTCCTATCCTTTCCCCCTTTCTATTCCCCAGCTCTTGAAATGTAATTCTAACCGCCTGGATCCAGCTTCTTCATCAAATCTGTCTGCTCCTCATCCCTGTCACTGCACATGGAACTGAGCTTTCCCAGTATCAGAAATGCTTGTATGTATTGAAAGTGCATTCAGTTTATCACTTGTGCCTGTCAAGAGACAAATAATAAAGTAATGATCCCGGATCTTGTTTAGGATATCATAGTTAATAATCAGTTCTTAATTCGAAGTCTCTTTAATTTATTCCTATTGAATCCTGCTTACACGTCACCAAGAGCTTGAGAATTGCAAAGATCTTGCAAATAGTTTTAAGTCAACCCCTTAAAGTTCCTCATCTGCTAACTCCCAGAAAGATAGGATCTTTTAAGTTAATGAATGATTCGTCTTCATGATGGGATTTACTATCTAAAATTCAATGAAGACATTTGCTCTAAGATGTTTTCCCCCAATTAATGCTATTTGTCCAAATTTCTGTTTTTTTAATCAGTACATACACACTCAACCCATTTTTGGTAGTGTGTGATCCTTTAAAAGCTCATACAAAGACATGCTCATAGTAAGGGCAAAATAATGACCAAAAAATGGCCCAATTATTCAGCTTTCACACCAAATGTTATTTCACTCAATTGCAGGTCTCAAAACTGATAATCTATTTCATAATAGATCTAATAGCTTATTTAATAAATATGTTTAACTTATCTAGTATTTATTGTTCCTTTTAATAAGTCAAATTAATTATTGAATAAGTAACTTTGTTTTTCATATTTTATTTAGCATGTACATATTCAAGTATATGTTGAGTTCTTATGTGTCCCTTACAAAATTCATTTATGACCTAAGCCCCAATGTAATACAGGATTCACTAGGTTTAGATGAGGTCACAGGAAAGAGTGACCATGAAGAGGAAGAGACACCAGAGCCTTCTATAGATCACATGAGGACTCAACAAGTGGTGGCTATTGCAATGCAAGTCAAGGAAGGGGCTTCTAGAGTCAAATCTGCCAACATATAGACATCTCTTTTTCTCAAACTGTGAGAAATAAATCATTGCTTAAATACCAGTGTATGGTATTTGGAGTTGAGAGTGGTTGGTACAGTGGTCCAAACTAAGACAATGTATAAGTGCGTGATAGAGACATGTAAGTTTACATTCAATTTATATAGCCTCAAATAACAACCACTCTTTCAGGTACTCTTAATATTTACATAATGAATGTCTCAACACAACCACAACAACAGGTTCTTTATTCTAATTTTATAGGTGAAGAATCAAGGCTTGAGGAGCGTAGCTGACTCATACAAGGTCCATAAGTGATGACAAACAATTTCCACATGGATTCACTATGACACAAAGTTTCTGAGAACTGAACTTTCAGATGCATTTTAAGTAGGATTATAATTCCTGGACCATGGCCATTGCATTGATGTCTTCATAGTGATTTTCCCCATATACATATTTTTATATATTTTATATATATATATATCTTATATATATATATTTTATGATATCTTGGCTTTGAGTGTTACTACCTCCTTCAAGCACTCTATCTTAGAAATAATTGGCTCAAGCAAAATTTATCTTCAATTTAATGAATTCCAGAAATTTATCATTTTGCTATGCTTTCCTTGTTAATTTATTAGTAACAATTACAACAAAATTGGCATGCTGTATAAATTCTTGGTCTCCTATCTTAAAATACAATCTCTGGTAGTCTTAAAAGGTGATGCATTAAGATTTATGGCTTATTACCAGTAACACAGCTATAGCCAATTGATCATAAAACTCAACTATTCTTAAGTAATTCAAAATTCCCATTACAGTGAGTGGAATATTTGCTTGAATATATTTTTGGAATATTAATATTTCAAATATCTCTTTATATCTTGTACTTAATACAAAATGCAGTTATACATGAGCTAGATATATGTTGCTCCCTCTTTAGCATACTTTATTGATGAAACCAGATCATTATTTACACACAGACAATTGCTCATAGATTTATATTACTTGTCTGTATTAATTGTCTAAATTCTAGCAAATAGCTCATGAATTCAACAGTAAATATTTTCACAAGTCTGTATTAATGAAAACCATTTTACATGATATATCATTATATACCCACTGATTCTCAGAATCTAAACAAGTTAATAAAAGATAATACTGTCACTCATATTGACATGGCCAAAAAGACTTAATGTCAACTAACAGATTTTCTACACACCACTTACATTGACTTACTTCCTATTATTACACACTATTGAAAAATCCCTTTAGTTAAGTGATCAACTGATCCAGTTTACCAGGGACTATACTGATTTTAGCACTGAAAGTTATCTGTCCCAGAAAACTTCACACTCCTCCTAAACTTTCCTTCAGCCACCCTTTCAAAGTTAATCCAGTTTCACACCTTAAAGCCTACTCTCAAAATGTGTTGAAAGCACCACTCATACAAAATGTAAGCAGCATTTTTCCAAAAAAAAGTATGATTACCAGTATGCACAGTTCTGAAGAAATTGCTTCCAGCACACTGATAGACCACCACAATGGAAACTGCTAGTCAAGACTCTGGGTGCTGAAACTAAGACAGGATGGTAGGTTTTTAGCCTGATGCTAAGAAAGTTTAAAAAAAAAAAATGATAGGTGTTTGGATGGTAAGGAGCAATAAATTTAGTTTTAAATAAGGTGAATTGAGTTGCCTTTGGAACAGTCAAACCAATATATCCAGTAAATATTCAGGGGCTGAGAAAAGTGTTGGATTGGAAAAGAGTTGGAAAAGAGAAACAGATTTAGAAGCCAGTGGGTTATAAACTGAAGTGGTCTGTGAAGGCAAGTGGGTGAGATGACCTGCAGAGAATGAGTAAGAAAAAAGCAGGCAGAGAAAAAATATCTTCTCTAATCCCTTAAATCACACTAATTCTCAAACTCCCCAGCTCTGAATTCCACTGATCTGACTTCCTGTGTTTTCATCTTGCTGAATTTGAACTGACTGGTTATTCTTTTGTTGGATGAACTATTCCACGCCATTCCTGGGAGCTCAGTTTTTTCTGCCATCCTCAGGGTATCTTCTCTGTAAGCAGAGTCTTAAGTTTTTCCTGGAAACCCTAAAGTAATTAAAGCTCTCCTTTAAGAAGTTCATTTTTTCCCTCTTTCTTCTTCTTTTTTTCCTTTCCACAAGTATTTACTGAGCATGAATCGTGTGCCAGGCACTGCTTCAGATACTAGAAGCAACGCACCAGAAAGCACAGTGCTACTAAATAACTCAAAGGCTATATATAACCATTATGACCTAAAAAGTTATTTTTACTAATTTTCAAAATTTTGCTGGTAAGAAAACAGTGGCAGAACAACTAAAGTCTCTTGAACTTGATCTTCCAAAGAGAAGAGAAAGAGGACTCTACAGTTACAGAAGGTATTAGTGTTCAAAGTCATTGAGTACTAGGGTGCTGGGTAAGTCTGAAGTGCACTATTAAAGACTGTACAGAGAAGATAGAAAGCTCAAAACTCAGAACTATACTGACACAGTTCCCAGCCCCCACCTCTTCCAATGGAGATAACCATCCATTCATTCGGCATCCCATAGAACAAACGTATATAATCTTTTATAATATCCATATTCCCCATTCAGTGGCTTCAAGCATTATGTCTAGTGACGAGAATGTTCCTGGAGGCACTGTGTCAAGGTCACAGGGATGCCTTCTGGAATGCCCTAATTGTTAATGGGAAGTTAACTGACATAAGAAGCAACGTGACTGGATCTTTTCTAGGAAAAGCAGACTGCTCAAAAGATGTAATAAAATGTCCAACGTTCCAAAAAAGCAAGAAAAATGAGTCCTAATTAAGTGTTCAATGTTTATTATGCCTAGAATATTGTTTGAGATCAAATTAATGATGTATTAGATTTGTACATTTTATGTTATATAAACTTTATATAGTTCACTGAGATTTCTTATATAATCAATGTGTAAAATATATTCAAGTCCATTTATATGACAGAACATAATTTTGTTCTTTAAAATTATTACAGAGGTTTATAACTGTCGCATCTTTACTTTCATGGCATATTTTTGTCACAGCTATGGTTTATTTAATGATAAGTCCTTGGGTTAGAAATGCAGTATCCAATGATGACATTGTTCTTATGGAAAAATGTGACTGCTTTATGAGAGTTTCCAGGAATAGATTTTGGTCAATGCAGAAATTCATTATGCTTTGAAAAGAACAACTCTTGAGAGAGAGGGAAAGAGAATGGATGGTACATATATAAAACCCTTCACTAAACAGTATCTATCACTAGGCACTGTCTTCCAACACTCAAGGTTGGAAAGATGCACGAAAACTTTGAAATATTCTATACTATTCATACATGCTTAGTGATGGAGATGAAAAGACTATTATGTGGTCATCTTCAAGTCCATCAATTGCCACAAGAGGAAAAACCATCCTGGTCTCTCAGACCATTTCCCTGTTGTAGGTAGCAAAAAATGTCAGTGACTTCAAACATACCCTGTCTTTTTGGTCATTTTTAGTGAATGAACATTAGTTTAATTTCCTCCTGTGAGGGGACTGGGAGAGATCAATGGCATAGAACTCACCTGAAAAACCCACAAGTTCAAGTTTTAGTCAGGAATGACAGTGTGGCTCTGAAGGGCCTTTCATGGCGCTGATGCCTAAGATATTTGCATTCATAAAGGTTTCTTGTTTTCAGCACATATATGCAGTTACTCTGAAAGTATTCCCTGAAGCATACTACTTTATAATTCCTAAAAAGTGTGTAACAGCAATGTTTGAAATGAAAAGGACTCTTCTCATTCACTTAAGAGAATAAGCTTTACAAATACAGTGACTGAGTGCAATTTTCTAGATATCTGGAAAGGATGAGATACCTAATAGAACCAAAAGAAAATTTCTGATCAGCATCCTACAAATAAATTTATTTGAAGCATCAGAGTGAGATTAGGCCAGAAAACTGTGTAAATTCATATCTAATTCATCCTTCTCCATCCAAAGTTTGAACAATTTCAGTAGTGGAGCATCTTCCAATTTCTCAACAGAACATACCTTGACTGGCAGCAGTAGCAACAAAGTCTGAGCCAAGCCAAGTACCTTAAAGTAAGGGGGTGAAAAGACCCCTGGCAAAGAAGCATAATAGTGGTGAGTCTAGTGAATGAGTCATCAGGCTAGCCAAGAACACAGGTGTGAAAGTTGGTACATCATTTCAAGAAAAATGACAAATGCATAGTCAGTATCAGTTAAGGTTCAGCTGCAGGCAACAGAAAACCTCTGGCTAGTTCGGCTCACAGAGACTATATGCTAGGTATTATATGCTTAAAACAGCTCTACAGAGCTTCAAGGAATAATTACCAGAGCCTTGCCACAGAGAAGACTGATGCCATGCAACAGGAAGCTGGTGAGTGTGAAACATGCAGTCTCTGGCTGGCTGTCACCCAGGAAAGAGGTGGCCTCGTGTCCTGCCTGCCTCTCACCCCATTCCTCTCACTCAGCTCTGAAACCCAGCCCACACATGGACAGAACCAATAGCAGAATCAGAAACTGACCCAAGGGAAACTGACCCATGGAAATTTTTTCAAGCAGGTTTTTTTGTTTGTTTGTTTTTTGGTTTTTTTCTTTTTTGCTTTTTTAGCATGTGCAGCACGGGAGTTTGGGATGCATGTTAAGATCACAGGCTAGAGTTTACAATGGAAATTGAATCAGTGTCGGAGCAAAGGCACGTCAAGAACAGGAGTAAGAAAACCTGATTTTTTTTATCCAAGAAGGTGAACCAGGTCAACGGGAAAATAATTCAAAGATGGAAACTTACAGAAGTGAACTCTGGAAGGTAGGTAATGGAGACCGCATTCTTTACAATTAACAGCTCAAATTTCTCCCTAATCCTAGCAGGATTTACAGTCAAATGTTTTCGGGTTTATGTGTTTATTTTAACAGGCATCTAAGAGCTTCCTGGTAAGATGCTTTAAGAAACCAAGGCTATGGAAAGAAATGGCCTTCCCTGAGATCCTGACTATAAACTTGTTCGTTCAAGTCATGTCATCTTTAACCCTTCGCAACCTCCCCTCCTGATCTGACAACCTATTGTGGCACTCGGGAAGTAGCTATTACATGGTATAGAGCAGGAGAAGTTCTATCAAAGGAGTGATGAGGACACAGACAACTGTGTCCCCCATGACACAATCAACTTACGTAGTCAACTATGTCCCCCATGACACAATCAACTCCCCCTCATTGGAAGGTTGGAAGCAATTTGCTTGGGTCTCTCTGCAGTGTTTTGCTTACTGGGTACTAATAAGTGAAGAAGGTTGTGAGGCTGCAAACTGCAAGGAATCCAGGCTTTCCTCATGCACATATATGGCTGGTCTCTATGAACTGCTTTTTATAAAATCTCACCAACTTGAGTTTGGGGAGCAGACCTCTGATACCACAGCACCCCAATATTCTCCTAGGCCAACACTACTCTTACACTCTAGGGGTAACAATTTTAAACAAAGAACATTATTATCATTTAAGGCATCGCTACATATTTTATGTGATCCCTGTTGCATTAGGGCACAGGCAGGAAAAATAGAAGGATTTCCAGGTAAACATAAGGAAACTGACTTTCAGGTAGTTTCCTGCCTCAAAGACATCAGACATCAGAGCTCTGAGCCTCCCTAGGACATAATGAAAAGCTGCATCACAAAGAAGCCCTCTAAGGCACTTGAACATTTCCTGGGTTACTGGAGCAAATATTTTAACTCCATTCTGGAAACAAGTTTAAGGAGGGAAAGAAAGAGGGGGGGGGAAATATTTAATGCCATTTCCCAGCTGTTTTCTGTGTCTCTGCCCTACTAAAGTCTGACTTTCTGCCGAAATCTGAAGACTTTCTCCTGATGCTCTTGTCAAAGTACTAGCTACATATTACCTTTCAATATAACACTATTTTGCTATCAGATCTTCTCCATATTACCTTTTGATAACTAAAGATACTTCAGTAGAAGGCATATAGGACAGGGAGGAATAAAACAAAAATCCCTTTGCCCCTATACCTATCAGTCATTTCATGTCTGTACTTTGAAAGAAAGTAGCTACCAGTGGCACAAAAACTAGTGAAAAGTAAATAGAAACACAATTTTGATGTTTGGTCAACAAATTGATATAAAAAGAAAGAAATTATTTTCTTTTCATCCCAAATTGACAATAATTATAACTGATGATATTTATTTTCATGCTTTTTTATTATTTATTATATTATTTATTTTATTTTACATCATTATCTACCCCAGGGTTCCCCCACCACCTTATCACCCAAGAACCATCTTCTTAGTCTTTTGTGCCCCTTCCACACCCGATTTTCCCCCTCCTCCCCCTCTCATGCTCTATGCTTCAATTTTTGTTAAAAATTAGTTTTAAATTTTTGTCTGTTTATTTTCCCTTTGTCCCTCATATAAGTGAGATCATACCATACTTCCCTTTTTCTTTCTGGCTTATTTCTGCTAGCATGATTCTTTCAAGCTCCATCCATATTGCCATGAATGACATGTTTGTCTATTTTGATTGATGAATAGTATTCCAATAGTATTCCATTGATGAATAGTATTCCATGCACATATACCACAGCTTTCTGTACCATTCGTCTATTTTGGGGCATATGCATTGTTTCTATATCCTGGCTATTGTAAATAGTGCTGCAATAAACATCCAAGTACAGGTGTCTTTTTGGATTAGGGATTTTGTAACCTTTGGGTAGATTCCTAGAAGTGGGATTGCTGGGTCGAATGGTAGTTCCACTTTCAGTAGTTTAAGGATTCTCCACAGAGCTTTCCATAGTGTTTGGACCTATAACGGGTCATATTTACTAAGGGAACATGTTGTACCAGGCACTACTGCTAAATCTATGACATAAATTTCACAACACCCTCAGAAAATAAAACTCCCATTTTACATATTACAGTTTTTTTTCCCTTGTGACAAGGAAAGATACATAGATATAGATACATAGATACACAGATAGGTATACACACACATAGATAGACATATATGTGTGTGTGTATATGTGGATGTATATGCATATACTGTTTTAATCTGGGCAACTGTATATGATTTAGAGGTTTAGACTCTCCCCCTTTTCATGCTGTTATTACACCATACCTACTGCCAAGTCATCCACAATCCACCATGACAGTTCATTGTATCCATTCCCCATTCCCACTTTACTCTCTCCACTTCCCTCCCCATCTGCCCTCTGGTAAACTCAGTTCAACAGTCAGATTTTCTAGGATTTGTTGTTAGATTGGCTTTGTCTGGTCCCATGCTTTGTTTCTCTGTATTCTACATGTAAGTGACACTATTTGGTATTTGTCTTTCTCCTTCCAGCTTATTTTGCTTAATATAATCCTTTCCAGTTCTTTCTATGTTGTCACAAATGGCAAGCGTTTTCCCTTTTTATAGCTAAGAATTCTATTGCATGTATATAGCATATCTTCCTAATCTACTCCTCTGTCTTTGGGCACTGAGATTGTTCCCACAGTTTAGCTATCATAAATAGTACTTCAATAAACATAGGAGTTCATATACCCCTTGGAATTAGTATTTCTGTACTCTTTGGATAGACATTTAGGAGTGGAATTGCTGAATGTTGTAGCTGATCTATTTTGAATGTGGGTGAATTTCCATATTGTTTTCTATAACAAATGGAATAAAGTTCCAGTCTATATTCCTATCAGTCATGAATGAAGGTTTTCGTTTTTCTCTACATTCTCACCTACATTTATTGTTTCTGATCTTTTTAATATGGCTGATTCTCATACATGTGAGGTGGTAGTTCACTGAGGTTTTGATTTACATTTCCCAGACTGTAATGAATGATGGGCAGTTTTTCATGAACCTATTGTCAATTGGTATGGCTTCTTTGGAGAAGTGTCTATTTAGCCTTTTTGACCATCTTATAATCATAAGATGGGGGTTACTGACCTTTTTTAACTTGTTGATTTTTTTTTTTTTGCTTTGCTGAGTTGTATGAATTCTTTACAGAGCTCGAATATCAACCCCTTGTTAGATGTATAACAAGGAACAATGCAATTTAGTCAGTTCTTCTTGAGCTCAAAGTGCAAAAAAAGAACTGAGGAACTTATTAAAATGTAAATTCTGACTCAGCTGGTCCTAGGATCAGGGTGCAGGATGTGAGACTAGTGGATAACAGGTTCAAAGTCATTAGGTCTACTCTTACCCACTAGGCCACTCCAAGTGTGATGGTTGACCCCTGAAAACCTGTGAAAGATGCAAATTCTAAGGTCTCCCCCCCCCAACTTACTAAATCAGAAACTCTGAGTTGGGACTCAGTGATATGGGGAATTCTAAAGCATACTTAAGTTTGAAATTTCAACCTATGCCACAAGTTTGGTTTCCCAATTTGGGGAAGTCTTTCCTGCCATTTTGCATTTGAGTCTTAGAATATCTTAGGAGTTTTGAAATACTACAATACTTCTGTGCTAATTACTATCATACAAAAGGTAGTTTCTTCAGATAATGCTGCAAACATACTACCTCTTACAACTTAAACTGCATTGCTTTCATCTTCTCCATACCAGAGATGAATGGGGAAACAACTTATGCAGCCAATAAGATGGAAGGCAAAGAGGAACTTAACTGGCTTTCCAAATCAAATTGTTTATATGCTCCAGGGTTATAAAGTATAACTGAGCTGCTGCAGGCATGTGCTTTATACCTAGGAAATGATCATTCTCCTAGGCCTAAGCACAGAACAGATTTCTGTGAAGGAATGGAAATATTTCCCCAGAAAATTCCCCAGCACGGCAACAACAATGATGCAATCATTTATTTTTCACATTTGGAACCACAGAACTTCAATTCAGTGCTTCCCCCAAAGCAGGCCTCTGTGATGCTTAGATATAATACACCACACACACACACACACACACACACACACACAAACATTCACCTAGAATGGAGACTAAATGCAACTCAAAAAAAAACAAAAATGAAAGAGACAAGCACAGAAACATTTTTCTATTTATCAAGCCAAAAATAATAGTAGACCATTCTCTTCAATTTACAGTCTACTTAAGGTCTGCTTTGACCCTTACTTTATATGACCCACTACATCCATCCTCACTAAAGCACCCACCTCAAACTCACTCTTGCCAGACTCCAGTTGAGATACTTTATAAGTTGAAAGTGTGATAGGCTCTTGATGACAGCACATATTTTCCCCCATCTGCACTAAATTCAAACCATTCTTTGCAGTCCTATCAGACACAAGCAGAGTTCCCTGTAGCCAGTAGGTGTCCTTTGATTGTACTTTTAGAATAGCTATGAATAAAATAGAGTTGGATTGTCCAAAGAAAGCCAGTGAACAAATATGACAATCTGAATAATCAAGAGAATTCTAATGTTCTATCTAGAGAATCTTCTCTCTCAATGCCATTCGAATTTATGTTACACTCAGAGTCCTCATTTCAGATAATCCAAAAGTGATCCCTATGGTGTTGAAAGATACTGCAAATGTAACACAAAAGCACAGTAATTCTCAGCAAAGAAGTGTACGTTTGCATTCGTGAGTACACATGCATGTATACACATACCAGGTGAGAAGATTTCAGTGGGAAAAAGAACAAACTTATAGTCTCCTGTTTTATAAACCTCTCTTCCTAAATTCCGGGGTGTTTTTCACTAAAGCCTAAACTTCCTTCGTGGTTATCTTTAGATATTTAATTAATTTGCACCCAGATCCCCAGAACTCTGATTCCTTATCTTGCATCTGAGTCTGGCCCCTGAGAATCAAATACATATTCACACTCTCAGAAGCTAAAGATCTTACCATATTTAACAAGAAGCATCTCTGACAGTAATTGGAGTTTCATATCAAGGTAAATAAATGGTAAGATCATAAGAACATACTCCAGTGGCCTGTGCATCCTGGAAATGCTAACATCAGAGAGCAAATTTAACATAAGGCCTCGGTGGAAATGAATTTTCTATAAACAAACAATGTGAAGAAAGCCTCACTTTTGTCATGTGTTATTCCCATTGAAGAAAAGATGAATATTCTGTTTCATATGTTTGTTACCAGAAGCTGCTGCTTCATTTATTTAATAAGAGGATTTTTACTTCCTCACCAGGTGGACGAAGTTATCATGTCTTGGCCAGCATTGGACAAGCAATTTTACCCAGCAGTGTTTAATGCAAATTGTCCAAATTGCTAAATGTGCTGTGAGGATGCACATCAAGTAAAAGAGGCTGGTTTAAAGGCAGCTTCTCTTTTTCTTTTATCCACAGTGAAAGAAGCACTAGCTTCAAGAACTCGAAAGCTTTCTTTAAGACAGGATTCCTCAATCTCAACACAAATGATGTGTGGATAAGTATTTCAGTTGGAGGGGCTATGGGAAGCTGGATAATGACCTCACAAAGATGATCACACCCTAATCCCTGGAACCTGTGAATGGCACAAGACAGGGAAGAAAGAAATTAAGATTTGCAAATAAAAATCAAGGCTATTAATCAGTTTACCTTAAATTAAGCAAATTAGCCTGGATTATCTGGGTGGGCCCAGAAAATCACAGTACCCTTAAAACAGAAAAAGGGAGACAAAATAACTGGTCAGAGAGATGCGATGATGGAAACCCAGGAGAGATTTAAAATAAGAGGCACTTCAAAATGCTGGTTTTGCATATGGAGAAAGGGACCGTAAACCAAGGAGTATAGAAGGGTTTTAGAAACTGGAAAAAGCAAGAAGGCATTCTCTCCTAGGGCATCCAGAAAGGAATGGAGCACTCCTGAATTTTATCCCACTGAGTCCCATGGAGACTACTTACATTGTTTTTTTAAATAACACATATATTTCACATCTTTGTATTCCCCAGGATTCACCCACCACCTCCCCTCCCTGACCACTCCCACCCTGTATACTTTAGTTTGGTTGTTAGCTTGTTTTGACTTTACCTCCTGGCCTTTTGTTTGTTTTTCCTATATCCATTTATTAGTGAAGCCATTTGGTTTCTGTCTTTTTTTTTTTTTCTGACTTGTTTCTGCTAATATGATTTCTTCTAGGTCCATCCATGTTATCTCAAATGCATTAAATTTGTCATTTTTAATTGATGACTAATATTCCATTGTGTATATATACCACACCATTTTCATCCATTCATCTGTTTTTGGGACAGCTGGGTTGTTTCCATGTCCCTGAGTTTGTCTAATTCTTTGGTTTCTCAAGATTCCACTCTGTTTTTGGTACAAGATCTGCCCAAACAATTACTACCAGAATAAATGATCACTAGTGAAGTAGTCTTAAAACAATATAAGTAGTTGAGAGCATTTGACTGCAACCCAAATACTTATTATATGTTTTAAGACTACTTGATTAGTGATCATTTATTCTGGTAGCAATTGTTTGGGCAGTTCTTGTACCAAAAACAGAGTGAAGGTTGGGCACAGTGGTGTACAGCTGTAATCCCAGAGCTGAGAGTTTGAGGCCAGGGATCATTTGAGTCTGAGAGTTCGAGACTACCCTGGGCAACATAGCCAGACCTAATCTCTAAAAAATAGTTGGGCATGGTGGCATGTACCTGTAATCCCAGCTATCTGGGAGGCTGATGCTAGGGATCACTTGAGTTTGCAGGTTCCGGACTATCCCAAGCAACATAGCAAGACCTAGTCTCAAAAAAAAAAAAAAAAAGTGGAATCTCAAGAAAACAAACAAAGGTTTATACAAACTGAAAGTGGACAACAAATCTGAAATATTCAGGATGTAAGGAAGAGGGGGGGAGCTGGAAATAGGAGAAGGGGAGGGGAGCACAATGGACTATGGTGGAAGACTATGAATGACTTGGTGTTGGGGAAACGACAGCGACCACACATGACAGAAATCTTATGTTGTGAGAAAAGTTTAAAATATATAGAAACAAAAAGAAAACTATGGGAGGGCCCATAATGTGTGCTCTAGAATAACTCACAGCACCCATAGCTCTACCTGCAAGATACAAGCACGACCATCAAAACAGTTTCCAGATATTGCCAAGTGTTCCCCGGAGGGTCAAATCACCTCCTGTTGAAAACCAGTGTCCTAAACTATCAAGCCCAGCATTTCAGAGTGATTTCTCCTGCTACTATCTGAACATAAATATATATTCAATCTCAAACATCCGGGCAAGTTGTTTCCACTGGAAGTTGACTGAAGTAAGAAGAGATTCACATATATGCATAGGAAAGCAGAGCTTTTTTCTCAGTCTAGCCAAATCGTAACACCCATCCCAAAAGGGTGGCTTCTGATTAAAATACACATTATGATCTCAAAAAAAAAAATTAAATGAGGTTTAGCTATTAAAACTCATGGTGATGTTAATTCTTCCAATCCATGAGCAGGGGATGTCTTTCCATTTCCTTATGTCTTCTATCTCTTTTGGCAACGTTTTAAAGCTTTCTTTGTATAGGTCTTTCATGGGTTTTGTTAGGTTTATTCCCAGGTATTTAATTTTTGTCAGTGCGAAGGTAAATGGGGTTTTGTTTTTTTTTAATTCCTTCTTCTTCTGCCTGACTTTTTGCATATAATAAGGCTACAGATTTCTGTGTGTTGATTTTGTAGCCAGCTACCTTACTGAACTGGTTTATTGTTTCAGGTAGTTTCTCTGTGGATTTTTTGGGGGTTCTCTACATAGAGAATCATACTGGCATATAATGATAGTTTCAATTCTTCTTTCCCTATATTCCTTTTATGGCTTTCTCTTGTCTATTGTCCTACCTAGAACTTCCAGTACTATGTTAAAAAGTAGTGGTGAAATATTTATAAGTAAATCATAAAAATAATTAAATAAAATTCATGGTGATTTCTCATAGTTAGGGCTATTCTCAGTGTACCCCTACCAGCCTACCCCCCCTCCAAAAAAACCACCTACTCAGGACTTGATTACTGATATCTCTGAACAAGACTCCAGGAGTTTTTCAAACTCCCATATTAGAGGGAAGTATATGCAAACTATCTGGAGGAAATGTCTGTGCCCATCTGCGCTAACATAAAACAGCTCTTAACTTTTTAGTGTCCCTTTGTTTCCCCATTGTCATTCCCTTACTAATGAACAAATGATTTGACACAGACCCAGTTTGAATTGTTTTGCAGTCCCATTTACTCTGGTAGTTTTCTGTATGACAGAGAAGTTATCACTGCTTAGGTACTGTCTTAGGCAGCCAAGTGACCATGCTCCTACTAGGACCAGTTCTGTTTTCTGTTCCCTTGAAGCATAACTCCTTGGTCCTACCAGCATCGACTGACGTCACCTCAGAAAAGTAGGAGTCAATGGGCAAATTGCAAACTCCAAATCCAGTTGGTGTTGCCTTGTAGAAATGACTTTTGGATATTGCTATTTCTTTTACCCATGGGAAATTTCAGAAAAGGACTGCCTGTGTGCACTGCGGGAGGTAGAGAGCAACTCCAAGGACAGAAGTAACCCTCTTCTAGATGGAAAATAACTATCTCACATCTACATTATCCATAATGGATCATTCTGCTAACATGGATTTTTTTCTTTTCTAGCTCTGCAATATTTGGCTCACTTTACTATCATATTAAAGTAAGAAATCAATGCTAGACCTTTGCCTTTGCAGAGTCCAATGTCAGGAATATTTCTTGCTGCTTTACCTTAATTTCACTTTCCTCTGCTTTTTGACTTTCTTAAATTTCACTCCAGAAGACGATCAGCCTCAGGGTAGGAGACAGAAATGCAGCATTGCATCAGAAAGCGCCATTCAGATTCTATTTTATTGATGTCATGCTAACAGCATTCCAAAACTGAATGGTAATTATTTCAAGTGGTTGCATGATGAAGCTGTTTATTGCCTTATACTGAGCTAAGGAAACAGAGGCCAAATCATTTCTAATAGCCAGTCAGTAATTTAAGGAGAATAAAATACAATTTCATATCTGAACAAAAGCACCTAAAACTGCTATTGGGATGACAGACACTACCAGAAACCCCTTTCAATGTCTGGAAGGCAGTCTGCCACACAGTCTGGATGCTTTTTCAGCGACATTGGGAATGATTGGTCAGCAGTAAATTCTGCTTTAGGCATCAAAATGGCAGGAAGGAAATGCAGGGCAAGTGGGGCATAAAACCACAGTAAGATGCAGAACACTGTCAAATTGGGTTGTTTAGCAACTTTCACCTTTAGCTGTTTTCAAGCTGGGCTAACAAGAACCTGGATGGATCCCACCAGGCTACTTGCTGTAATTTGTTGGGGCTAAAGGGAAGAGAAAAGAGCTTGAGGCAAATTTTCTGTCCCCATTTTAAAGGAAGAAGTCTAAAACCAAAGCTGAGTATGAATGGTTGATCATTTTCATTCCTGACAAAGGAAGAAAATTTTAAATTGGGTCAATTGTTTAGAGGCTATCTAGTCAGTAAACATTTATTTAGTACTTCCTATGTAAAAACAATTGGCTAAGGCAAATAAAATTGACAATCTGTAAGACATGCTTCCTTTTTATGAAGGTCAATATTTACACAACTATAATATGATTCATAATTAAATGCTTGCTGTAAGAAAGGTACAAACAAGAGCTGCCACGCCATGATGGAGTGATGAGGGAAAGTGCAGAAAGTCACAGCATTTAAGCTGAGTCTTTCAGTTTGATGATGATTGTGACAGATGGGGTGGACATGGAAGGGCACCCCAAGCTGGGAGCACTGCTGAGAGCAAAGGTTCAGTGACACAGACACGCAAAAGCACATCTGGGAAGCAGAAAGTTATCTTCCCTGACACCCACTCAGGTAACTAGCTAGAACTCCACCAGCACATAGTGTTGATATGACAAACATACCCAAAAGTGACCTCCAATTGGTCACACTCATGTGCAATTCTTCAAGTTAGGTGGAACCTGAGACCTGCATCTACCCAACAAAACATGTCACAAGATGGACTAAGAGGAAATCATATTAGCAAAAATAAGTCAGCAAGAAAACGAAACTATATGATCTCACCTATAAATGGGATATAGAAATAAAAAACAAAAGGCCAGGAAAAAGTCAAAATAAGCTAACAACAGAACTGGGGTAAGCAATACACCACACACACACACACACACACACACACACACACACAAATATGTAAACAACAAAATGATTAATAAACAAATAGTGTCACCTATTTATTTTTTGCACTTCGTTTATTCGTGTGTGTGAAATTACAAATGAAAGGAATATAAAGAGAAACTTCTCACAAGTTCCCAACCATACTCCCCTCTGATAATTAAACATTTATTTTTTTCAAACCTTTACACAAATGTATTTTTTTTTAGTGGAAAGAGGAACTATTCTTTTTAAGAAAATACATACTTTTTGTTGTTATTTATTTTATTTTACATTGTTGTCTACCCTGGTGTTCTCTCACCACCTTATCACCCATGAACCATCATCTTCATCTGTTGTGTCTACCCCACCTTCCATTTTCCCCCTCCCCCTCTCATGCTTTATGCTTCAGTTCTGCTGACAGTTTTCAATATTTCTAATCTGTTTGTTTTCCCTATATCCCTCACATAAGTGAGACCATCCAGTATTTCTCTTTTTTTCTGACTTATTTCTGCTAGCATGATTCCTTCTAATTCCATCCATGTTGCCATGAATGACATAAATTTGTCTTTTTTGATTGAATAATATTCTATTGTACATATATACCACAGTTTTTTGATCCATTCATATTTTGGGGGGCATTTGGGTTGCTTCCACATTCTGGCTATTATAAATAGTGCTGCAATAAACATCTGCATACAGGTATCCTCTTGGATTAGAGGTTTTATAACCTTTGGATAGATTCCTTGAAGTGGAATAGCTGGATCTAATGGTAGTTCCATTTTCAAGTTTTAAGGATCTTCCACACAGCTTTCCATGGTGGCTGGACCAGTATGAATTCCCACAAGCAGTGCCAAAGTGTCAAAGTGTCCCTTTCTCGCCGCATCCACACCAGCACTTGTTGTTGCCCGGATTTTTTTTTCTTTAAATGGGCCATTCTTACTGGTGTAAATGGTATCTCATTGTGGTTTTGATTTGCATTACCCTGATTATTAGTGTCATTGAGCAATTTTTCATATGCCTATCGGTCATTTGTATTTCCTCTTTAGAGAAGAGCCTTTTTAGATCTTCTTCCCATTTTTTGACTGGGTTTTTTGTCTTGTTTTTGGTAAGTTGTGTGAGTTCTTTGCGGATTTTTGTTATCAGGCCCTTATCACTTGTATGTATAGTGAAGATTTTTTCCCATTCTGTTGGGTTTCTTTTTGTTTTGGTTATTGACTTTTGGCTGTGTAGAAGCTTGATGTAGTCCCAGCTGTTTATGTTTTCCTTCACTTTTTTTACCATCTGTAGATGTATCCAGAAAGGAGTTTCTGAAGTGTAAGTCTCTTCAAGACTTTTCCTCAATCTATTTTATGGTCTCAGGTCTTATATTCAATCTTTTATACATTTTGAGTTAGTTTTTGCACATGGTATGAGGGATACAGAAGCTTTTTAATTTGATATAATCCAGTTATTTATATTTTCCTTCATTTTTTCGCATCTATAGGTATTTCCTAAAAGAGGTTCCTAAAGTGTAAGTTTTGGAGTGTTTTGCCCATATTTTCTTCTATGCATTTTATGGTTTCAGGTTTTACATCCAAGTCTTTTATCCATCTTGAGTTGATCTTTGTACATGGTATAGGGAGGAGTCTAGATTCATTTTTTGGCATGTAAAGATCCAGTTTACCCACCACCATTTACTGAAGAGACTATGCTGTTCCACTGCATGATTTTAGCCCCTTTGTCAAAAATTTGTCAACCCTACCTGTGTGGCTTTATTTCTCAGCATTCAATTCTGTTCCATTGATCTTTATGTCTGTTTTTATTCCCATACCCTGCTGTATTAATTATTATAGCTTTGCAACATAATTTGAAGTTTGGGAGTAAAATACCACTGTTCTCTCTTTTTTTGATCAGGAGTGCTTGGCTATTCAAGGTCTTTTATTATTCCAAGTGAATTTCAGTAATTTTTGCTCTATCTCTTTAAAGAATGACATTTTAATTTTTATTGGGATCACACTGAATCTGTAGATTGCTTTTGGCAAGATGGCCATTTTGATTGTTAATTCTTCCAACCCATGAGTAGGGAATGTCTTTCAATTTCTTTAAGTTATCTTCTATTTCTTTTAACAATGTCTTATAATTTTCTGTGTATAGGTCTTTCACATCTTTTTTTAGGTTTATTCCAGTTATTTAATGGTGAGGTTTCTTCTTCAGTCTGGCTTTTTTGCACATAAGAGGGCTACTGACTTTTGTGTTGATTTTGTTGCCAGCTACCCTACTGAACTGGTTTATTGTTTCAAGCAGTGCTTATTTAAATGCATAAAACTTTAAAAAAAAAAAAAAAGACTATGTCACAAGTGACAAGTTGTTATTCTTAGTTAGATAACAACATCTTGCAGACAGGGCTCCCTTGCTGACTCTGAAAAAGTAAAGATATGAAGGTAGGAGCTAAATGGTAGCCTTCAGGCAACAGTCAACACATAAAATAGATCTTTCCCCAGTCAAATCTCAGATGAGACCACAGCCCCAACCAATACCTATATTATAGTCTATATGCTTTGATAACTGCTGGATTAACCCTGCCTGGATTCCTGGCTCACAGAAACTGTTAAATAAATGGGCACTTTTTTTAATCCACTAAGTTTGTAAAATTTGTTATCCAGCACAGAAAATAAATACACTACTATATAAATAAATATTGAAAAGTTTTATGATTCAAGACCAGAGCAGGGGTGCCTCTGAATATCATACTCCATGAATTTAACCCTTTTGTGAAAGTTATTATTTAGTATGAGCCTATACTGTTTCATTTTCTACTATTTACAAATACATAGTAAGTGAACAAACATGGAGAGTACTCAACACAGTGCCTGGATGCTTTTTATTAAGCTTTTTAATGGACTGAATATATATATATACACATATATGTATACATATATAATACAGCATTGTCTACCCCAAGGATCTCCCATCACCCCATCACCCATGCACCATCTTATTCTCCTGTGCACTCTCATACTTGTGTTGCTGTTAATTTGTACCATGAAGAAATTTCAAGAGAAATAAGGTGCTCCCCAAGACAAATGTTCATCTAAGAAACATTATTTTCCTTAGGTTTTAAGCTTTCAGAAACTGAGAATCTGGAGAAAATATAACCATCACCAAGAAAAATGCATACTCATATGTATGTGTGTCTGTGTGTGTGTGTTGTGTATATATACACACAACACTTCCAAGGGACTCTCAAATAAGAACCACACACTAAAATAGTCTCTGATACTGAAGCTGTGATTATCTTCTTTGGCCAGTGCCAGTTTTAAGTGCTACTCAAAACTACACAAATAGGTGCTATGCCCAGGCAGAAAACATGCTCACCTCCAGCACTGGCCCATAGCTTCAGACTGCTATGTGAAAAGACTCATAGCACATTTAGCACTCCGAAGCCAGAAACAGAAAATTCTCCTTCCTATGAGCAATAAAATAGAATCCAGAGAAGAAAGCATCAATCTCCCCCTGATCTCTATCCCTATCACAAGGCACAGGTGGAGGCAGTAAGTAAGAAATGAAGGGGTTGTTCCAATCTCATGACAGTGCATTTACAGCACAAATAGTTTTGGTCAAAGTGCCCATCTCACACTAAATGGCCCATACTATTAGCCCAGATATAAATGTAGGCTTCAGATACTGACCGATTCAGTCTACAGTCATACCACCCTAAACACGTCCAATCTCATCAGATACTAACTGATTTATTTTGTCTCTTTAAAACTGACAATTGTATGCTCTTAGAACTGTGAAGTATTCATAACTAAACCAAAATTTTAGTTTTCCTCCTCGGAACTATTTTTAAATGAATACAGAAATGTCATGAATGGTGTGTGAGCCAATGAACAAAACAAGAGTTCATGAAATTGGTCAAAGTGAAATTCAAGTTTTCATCCATGCATTCCACTGAGTTGTTCTGAAATACCTATTCTATATGCATGTTATACACACGTGTGTATTACATTCACAGTGGATTGAAATTAATAATCAAACTTACTCATAATTTTTAATTAAATCCGCATCTTTCCTTCCCCCAGCTGTTCGTCCAGCATTTTTGTGAACTACATCTGGCAGCCCTCAGCATTCTCCACAGTCACCCGTCCTCTCAGTCCCCAGATACACCTGCTTTCTGCAGCTGGCTTGCCAACAGGTGCAACGGAAAGCCGGGTTGATGGGCATTATAAACACCCCGACTGGTGAGCATCTGGGAGGTAACAAAGGGCCCAATTCCAACTTCACTGTTCCTTCCTCCGGTGGAAGTGAAAAACGCCCTGTGAGACCTACACATGCGGAGTCTCCATCAGTCACTTTCCCACTCCAGGAGGAAAAGTTTAGGGTCAACTGGGTGTTAACAGCTGTGCCACCTTCCGGGTTATTAACAAAGTTTCCCACAGAGAGCTGCGGCCTTGGTCATTGTTGATTTGTCTGAGCTTGTAAGCCCACAGTCAGTGGCCTGGATGTTCCATCTCCATTTGTTCTAATGAGCCAGGTAGGGATCTCCTAGTGGTCCTCTAGTCTGTGACCATTAACCACCTGGTTTTGATTGGGGAGCCCACAGATCAGTGCTTCCCACAGTACTTCCAAATGAAAAACACATGAAAGCAACACATACTGTGAGAATTACCATTATGCAATTCCTTGTTGATAGACTAGTAAGCATTTCAAAACAAGAAATTTTCAGAATCATGTGCAAGGTCTTTTTGTTTTGTTTTAGGTCTCATTTCCAAACACTGAAGTTCGGAGAGGGGTTCAGATTAGTTTTTTCCTGTGGTTATCTGAAAAATACCTCATCCTAGACTGAAAGCATCCATGCAATTAGTCCAGACACAAATATAGGCTCTAAAACTATGCTCCGTGGCACCCAGGTTAATGGACTAACGTAATAAAGCAATAGGTTACAATAAGGAATTTCAATACAATTAAAACCATAAAGCTAATGATGATCTGTTTCAAATGAAGCTATAGATGAAAATAAAGCACTAAAAGTCACTTATTCATTAAACAGTTTTGGTTCCACTTGCACAAGTTCACAGAGGGCATTAGTCATCTAAAGTGTAAGATGCGCAAGAACGAAATACATAAAAATGGACTTCATTCTGCTATTTATTTCAGCACACTCACTTCCATGCCAATGGACTACTCCCCACATGCCTATAAGGCAGAGTTCAAGTACCACTCCATTAGAATCTTCTTGCAGCATTTTTATCCACATTTCAGGCTGCTGTATACAGCATAAGGATTAAGTTGGTCACCTGAGGCACACAAAGGTTGGGTCAGGATTCAAGACTACAGTTAGCTGCAATGATGCCCTCCACTTGCTTGAAAGAGTTATTGCATCATACAGTGATTCTTAAAGGACCCTGTTTATCCCCGGGTAGTTCCCGCTGCCCTGGGTGAATCTAGTTCCTGCATAAATAACTAGTGTATACTTCAGCTTCTTTATTACGTAAAGACCCTCCTGGTCTTCTCCTGCTTTCTCCCACACAGAACATCTAACATTGCTGAAAACAGGAGGCAAGCTATAGGCACAAATATTTCTATCCACCTGCAAAACACTCGAGAAATACACCCAAAGAGCACTAGGTAGAAGCTCCAGGACATGTGGGTTGTATTCCCCCAAGGCTTTGCTCAGAGAATAAGTCTCAAGTTCAAACAAGACAATCACACCCACCTAGAACATTCCACAGACATTCGTGGGCAAGTAAAACCTCTTGGTTTTCCTAACAAAATATAAGTCCTATCTTTTATGATCTTTTATGATTTAGGCTATGTACCTAAAGCCTTACTGCTTTCACAAACAAGTTATGGGGATAAAAAAAAATTTCTGCTCACTCTCCTTCCTTGGTCTGTATTGCGATTGTAAGACTAAGACAAAGCAAATGAAGTCAGATGGAGAAAGAGAAATGCTCAACAGCACTACTAATATGTGGAATATAAAGTAACTAAATTAATAGACAGAGACAAGCTAAAAATCCAAGCCTTGAGAGCTAACTAGGGAATTGAAATACCAAGGGGGAGGGGGTGAGAAGGGGGTAGAACAGAGGCAGGATCAGTGGTCTGTGGTGGTGGAATATGGGTGAGTTGGTGGTGGGTGCACTATGGTGATAAGAGCTGATGATGCTACCACAATGGGACCGCGGTTAAAAAATAATTTTTAAACAAATCACTAAAAGCAGCTGTCAGCAACCCAGTTGAGCCTCAACCCAATCAGTGGGGTTGAGGACAGGAAGGAAATGAGAAACGCTTTCATGCTATTCTCACCATCAGAGGTCTAGGACTGTGCAGGGTTATTTTCCCTGAGACCCTAGATCCACTTTCCACCCGTCCACGCACCGCAGTGCCCCACGAGGCTGAACTATCTGAGTTACTCAGGAGAGGTCCTCTCTGTTGGTTTTGGCCCATGGAAGATAATGGAAAGAGGCTGACCGTGAAAGCAAAGTACTTGTTTCCACCCTCCCCTCCCTTCTTGCAGGTGGCTTGCTGGTTGGCTGCGTTCTCCCACAAGGTTCCAAGAAGCAGCTGAGTCAGCCCTTTCATACTGTTCTCTCTTACCCCATAGACCGTGGGGTGACAAGTTGTCCCAGAGTACTGCACTTCCCTGGTGGGTGTCCTGGAGACTGCTTACATGCTTGTAGCCACATTGTAAATGCTTAGTGTGCGTGTGCCTTTTATTTCTTGCTAGGATTCTCTCATACTCAGTATCACACCTGAAAAGAACACTGAAAAATCTGTATTTTCTTACATAATAACAAAGAGCATAAAAACGTGATGCTAGGGCCAGGCATAGTGGCACATGCCTGAAAACGGCAGCCTAGGAAGCCACGGCTGGGGCTAGGGATCACGGAGTCCCGCCAGGAGCCCGAAGTGAGACCTAGTTCCAAAAAAAATAGCTGGGCATGGTGGCGTGTGCCTGTAATCCCAGCTACCTGGGAAGCTGAGACTGGGGATTGCTTGACTCCATGGTAACCCAGGCAACATGAGCCTGCGGTTCCACAGGCAAAAATAGTGATGCCTAGTCTCAAAAAAGAAAAGAAAAAGAAGTTTAAAAAAAAAAAAAACTTGATGCTTGAACATTCATGCAACACAAGTCACAGGAACCACTGCCTGCTTTATTACTCTGTCAACAACATCTACTGAGTCTCATGAGCTAGGCAGTTTTCAAAAGAAACAATATCCTGGCACTTAGACATCTAGAAAGCGTCCTTGATGGTATTACTATTGCTAATGTTATGGAATGATAGCATTCTGGGGGGGAGGGGGGTTTTGGGGGAAGTTACTGTTCATTGTCAGGCAAAAGGTAATTCAATAAATTAACTTGCATCATGGAAGACAAGAGGCAAAAGAGTTAGCAGATTTAACAGTAGCATCACATTTTATATTCACTGTTATCAATCTGAGTTATAAATCATAATAACCAGTGAGTTTATTAAAACTACTCTCAGGAAATCTAAGTACTGGGGTTAATTCCTTTTCTTTTTCCTGACTTCATGCATTACTTATTTTCTTTTTTATATAAGTTTATTTATATTTTTATAATATATACTATATATTTCACATTTTTATGTTCCCTGGGGTTCTCTCACCACCTTCCCTCCCTGATGACTCCCACCCATCCCCCCACCCCAGCTGTGTGCTTTAATTTGGTTGTTAGCTTGTTTTGACTTTTTCTCCTGGCCTTTTGTTTTCCCTATATCTCATATATTAGTGAAACCATCTGGTCTCTATTTCTGATTTATTTCTGCTAATATGATTCCTTCTAGGTTCATCCAGGGTACCTCAGTTGTATCAAATTTGTCATTTGTAATTGATGAATAATATTCTATTGTGTACATACACCACATCTTTTTCCTCCACTTGTCTTAATTATTAGTCATCATGTCTGAGGTGGGGCTATGTTGCTGGTCTTTGAACTACACCTTAAGTACCCAGGTATATACATAATATATGCAGAGATTTTGTTTTTTTGAGACTAGGTCTCACTATTTTGCCTGGGGAACCACAGGCTCATGTTGCCCGGGCACCACAGACTCAAGCGATTCCCAGCCTCAGCTTCCCATGTAGCTGGTATTACAGGAGTGCACCACCACGTCCAGCTATTTTTTGGGATTAGGTCTCACTATGTTGCCCCATGTGGGTCTCGAACTTGCGAACTCAAGCAATTCCTAGTCCTGGCCTTGCTCTGCAGGCTGCGATTAAAGGCACACGCCACTGTGCCCAGCATATTTTGATTTTTTAATATAGAAGTAACACTGCCTAGCGCTGCACATTATTTAGGGGTTTAAGCCCACACTTCTTCAGATCTACCTGATCACATCATGCTTACCACCTAAATACCCCTGATCTTCCACAAGTCCACTAGTTCCCTCCTCTCCATTGATCCCCACTTTCTACTCTCCCCTTCCAGGATCCTCAGTTCTGCAAATGACACCCTAATATTTTAACCAATTCCTTAATTTTAATATTTTAGTAGTATAGATAGCAATAGTACACATAGAACATCTGTAGACAAACATTATGCTCACAAACTTCTCAATGATCTACTTTATGATAAGATTTATAAAAGGGAAATTACTAAGTCAAAAAGAGTGAATTCTAAGTTCTTAGCACATACTGCCAAATTGATTTTTATAATGTTAATGTCTATTTATATTCTAAACAGCAGTGTCTGCAAATATTTCATTGTATTTTTTTCAATATTCAAGAATTTTATTTTCAATACTTGATATGCAGAAATGGTATGTCCTTTCAATTTGCATTGCTTTACTAATGAGGTTGAACCTTTACATGTTATTGTTTACATTCTACGGGGGAGAGGAAGGGACAGAAGATTGAGATAGTTCACGGGTGATAAGGTGATGGGAGAACTTCGGGGTAGACAATGTTGTAATTAACATATGCACACATACAGAGATATATATACATATATATATGCATGCAATCGGTAACAAAAAAATAAATAAGAGGGAAAATGTTCACATTTCTTTTCCTATAAATGGTCTATATCTTTGTTAGCCCAGTCTTAGATGCCTTCTCAAATGTTTTCAACTCAGTCTATCATTGATTTTCCCCTGTTGGTGAGGCTACCTCTCCAATTTTATAACTAAAGTAGTAGAGAAAAATAAAAACTCTTAAAGCAATTCAGCTTACTGCTAAGTTGCTAAAACATATTCCTGTACTAACTTCAAGGAAATGCTGTCTCTGATCTACAGACAGAGAGATTCTACTATAAAACTGGAACCATACTTTCTTTATCATTACACTTGTGCTTCAAGTTGTGACAAAGGAAGCAAATTCTGTATTCTTTTTCTTGACGGATGCCTGTTTGCTTGGCAGTGTTAACTTTACAGAGGCCTCCAGCAAAAATGTGGCGCAGGGCGGGGCACAGTGGCTCGTGCCTGTAAGCTTCAGCCTATGAAGTGGCTGGGGCTAGGGATCGCGGTTTGAGTCCCGTTCGGGGCAACACAGCGAAACCTCGTCCCAAAAAATAGCTGGGCATGGTGGTGCGCGCCTGTAATCCCAGCTACCTGGGAAGCTGAGGCTGGGGCTTCCTTGAGTCCGTGGTACCCCCAGGCCATGTGAGCCTGCGGTTCCATGGGCAAAAATAGCAAGACCTATCTCAAAAAAAAAAAAAAAGAAAGAAAGAAAGTGTGGCGCACACTCCTCTGGACAGAGGGAGGACGACCACAGAAATAAGGCAACGGCCTGACAACTAAGCCACTGTCCATGAACAAGGAAAACAACCAGACCAACTTCAGTGGACATAGTTCCCAGGGAATTTTCTTAAACAACAGTAAGGAAGAGACACACAGAATGGAGGAACTGGTACTATTGGATTCCAAACAACCGATATGAATAGTGCTCCAGAGGGAAGGGAAGGGAAGGGAAGGGAAGGGAAGGGAAGGGAAGGGAAGGGAAGG
>PVHY01006049.1:0-77657 GCA_004024945.1 Uropsilus gracilis
GAGGGAGGAGTGTCCTATGACCCATGTGGATAAAACAGGCACTCTTGCAGCCGCCCAAGCGCTGGCAGCTGGAACCGCCCTGTCGGGTAATGTCTTTGTGCAAACAGCTGAGCGAAGGAGGCATGGAGGAAGGTTTTTCAAGATCTGAGTATCTGGTGTGAGCAGGGGTGGGTGAGGGGCACTCCCTTCTGGGGGCCAGACCTGCGGCCTCGGGACCCAGGGCAGCTGATGGCACACACACTGACCCTATGTTTCTCTGCACAGTGCATGGACAGCATGGCCTGGCAGCCAACACTGGGGCATGGCGCCCCTGCTTCCAGGAAAATGGAAGCACATCCCAGCCCCACAACCTCGCTTCCTGCTGTGTAGGATGCTCTCATGGGTTCTCCTTGCATGTCCTCTCAGGAGATGCAGCCCATATGAGGCACCAGCCCCCTCCCGCCCCCTCCCCAGGCATGGCCATCTTCTGCTGGACTATGCTCATATTACACAAGGTACACGGGGAGGGGGCAACCTGGGGCACATCTTTTGCAGTTCCCACAGGTCCAGGTCCAGATCTGTACCTGGTGGAGGTACTGGGTAGAGTCATTTCAACATGCTGTGGCTCTGTTTCATCACTTGGAAAATGGGGACATAATACCGTTTACCCCATGGGGTTGAGTCAGTGCTTGCAGAAGCGTTGGCCAGGTGTGTCTGTGGGTGATGGTGCTGATGGTGCTATGCGGCTGTTGACTGTCCCCCTTCTAGCCAGCTCTTCATCCAGGCCTTATAGGGCAGAAGCTGCGGTTTCTACTGGACTCACATCTCATCCCCCCTCACCAAGCCAGGGGTCTCTAAAGACCATTAGCTGGGAAGAAAATCCTGCTCCAGGTCTTCTCTTGAGATCTTCTCCTGGGATCTCCCTGGAGGCTGTGTCTGGGTTGAAGGGGCAGGAGGTTCACAGAGTGTCAAGGCTGAGCGCCCTAACCTGGGGATCAGGTGCTGTGGGGCGTAGGGAAGGACAACCGTGGAAGGGAGAGAGCTGTCAACATGCTTCAGTTCCGTAAATATAACATGGAGCCAAACCCAGCAAATGGCAAAGGGAGCTGAGCCATGTGCCATTTACATAGGAATTTAAGATGCACGCAACAGTAACAATCCTGCACCTACTTCAGGGATATGTTCATGGGGGTAAAAGTTCAAAGTGACACACAGAGATAAATCCAGAATAGCCGCTCCCTTGGAGGAGGGGTGTGCACGTGGATGGGAGGTGTCTAGGTGCCTCTGCTTATTGTTTGAACTTAAAACATGCGTGAACATGTAAGAATCCATCACACACTTCCTGGTGCCTTTTAGATCTGACGTATTTTGTGATAGCTGATTTTTTAAATGGAGGCAAAACTAATTTTGCAAAACCTAGATACATGTTTGAGGCCTCCAAATATTGCCAGCCAGCTCCACAGATGGGGCAGAAGGTCACATCCTGGTCAACAGACACCCTTGCGGGGTGCGGGCGAGCACCTGACTCTGCTGCTCCATCCCTGCACCCCATTATCGGCCCATGCTGATCGCTGGCCCCTCTGCTAATCCCTCTTCAGCCCGCTCTGCCCCTGCCTAGCAGCCCTTCTCCATCTGCTGGCAGTGTCCATCTTTGCCCGGCCATGTGTCCCCTCTGGGCCAGGGAGTGGGCCGAGGTTCTGTTCCCCCTCCCTGGTGAGGCAGAGTGGCTTTGGAACATGTGTTTCTGGGAGGCAGACACCAGCTGGTTTGGGAGACATTTGCATATGCAACTGAGCCCCCAGAGCCAAGCCAGGATTGTGAGGAGGAGGCCGTGGCAGGACAGAGGGAGAGGGAGGGCTCTGGCCAGCTAGGGGTCAGGAGGAACAGATTTCAGATTGAGAGACAGATGGTTAAAGCAGAAAAAGAGGGAGGGAGCAACTCCCAACTCTTACACGAAGGAAGTCATTTGAGAGCCCTAAAATATCTTCCCTTCACAGGGCGGTGTGGTTTTCAGAGCATTCTATAACTCTCATTTGATTCCTCACTATCATCCTGAAACATGGGCCTCAGTATCATCTCCATTTTACAGATGAGGAAACTGAGGCTCAGAAAGTTAAAGCCTTTATTCCAGATCCCAGGGCTACTGCAAGGGGAGTCTTTGGCCTCCTGGTGTAGTAATCCTTTCCCATTGCCTTAGCATCTAATTGTCTACTTGCATATCCCACATTCTTCTCTGATCCATTCTGCGGGGCTTCTGATGTCTCCATACCCTTGCATCTGTTTTCTAGGTCCCTGGTAGGAGTCCCCTAACCTTAACACCAAGTCCAGTGGTGACTTCTCTATGTTCATTTCATCTGGGCCCCTTGCAGCATTTTTTGTTGTTGTTGTTTTAGAGACTAGGTCTCACTATGTTGCATAGGGTAGTCACAAATCCATGGACTCAAGTGATCCCTAACCTAAGCTTCCCAGGTAGCTGGGATTACAGGCATATGCCACCACACCCAGCTACATTTTTTTAGACTAGATCTCACTATGTTGCCTGGGGTAGTCTCAAACCTACGTACTCGAGTGATCCCTAGCCTTGGCCTCCCAAGTAGCTTGGATTACAGGTGCATACCACCACATCCAGCATCCCCTGTAGCATTTGATGCTGGTGACTGACCACCCCCTCACCTTGCCCTTCTTCCTGAACAGCCTGCTCTTGGTTGCCATGACAACGTAGGCACCATGGGTGTCCCTCTATCCCACTTGGTTGCTCTGCCTCTGAAAGCTGGAGTCTCTTGGACTTGGCTCCCTAGCCCTCTTCTTCCCCTCCTATATGCATGAGCTTGAGTCCCTTGCCTAGACCTGGTGCTTGAAGTACCATCAATGCTCAAGTCTCCCAAGTCAATTTCTTCAGCATTGCCTTGGCCACAGAGCCCCCTATGTGGCAGTCAAGAACACAGACCCTGCAGTCAGATTGGCTGGATTTGGGTTTCAACGTTACCTTGATAATTACGTGACTTTGGACAGCTTTCTTTCCTGTGTCCTATGGTTGCTATTGGTCAACTGGGGATGTTAAAGGTCTGTGTAGGTAGGTTGTAAAAATTAAATGAAATGTAAAGGGTTTAAAACATTGCCTGGCACACAGTAGGCGTTCAATAAGTGCAAGATGTTGGCTAGACCTTTGTTCCTCCAATATGTCAAGCATCTTTCCACCCCAGGGCCTTTGCACTTGTCTTTCCTTTATCCAAAATATTCTTTCCTTGAATTCATGTTCTTGGTAACGTAGTCCCCTTGTCAGTTACTGTCACCTCATCCCATTAAAAAATGTTACGTGCTATCTATTGTTATTAGATAATGCTCATTTTTAATTTTTGAGCCCTCACTAGAACACAGTCCTCATAAGAACAGGGATTTTGTCTATTTTGTTAAATCTATGGCCCTGGGTCCTAAAAGGGGCACACAGGTGTCAGACGCAGAGATGCAGCATAAATGAAGCAGCTGGCAATTGAAGTTGGGTGGGGGTGTGACCTCCTCTGTGGTCCCTCAGTGATGTCCTTGTGATCAGCAACGGTGCAGGAAGGTGTGTCCAGTTGAGAGATCATCAAGTGAACTTCCACTGTGTCGTCAAATCCCGGAAGTAGCAGAGGCCTCGTAGCTTCTTCCGCTTTCTTTCCCAAAATACAATTGCAGCAATATGCACCTTCTATGTTAGCCAAGCTGGGGTGACTGTCCCCATCTCTTGGTGAGGCGAGACAGTTGATCCCCGCACGCAGCCATGAGCAACCTTGAAGAAACCAGAAGCAACAAAGATTTGGTCCCTACTCAGAAGATCCTACAAACAAGGGAGAGGCAGACATGATGGCCAGCTGTGGGGGATATTGAAGGCGGTGAAGTCAGGGAGGCGGGGCTGGAACTGCAGAGAGCAGTGAGGTGCCTGGATTGCCCTTGCAATGTCCCCTCAACTACCACATGCTACAAAAGGGGGTGCAGGATCTCCCATAACTACTTCTGGGGCCCACTGCAGAGCACCTGTCTTTTCTTAGCCTTTTTCTCTTGCATCCAGGGCTGAAGACAACAAAAGAACAATAGCAATGGATCACGGGCCTGCATCTGGGTCTGTACTCCTGGTTTCTAAGCTGCAGGGTGATGCCTCTCCCCAGGGGTCAGGGGCTTGCTTGGGTTTTGTGTTCTTTCAGAATCTGGTTCCCTTTGTAGGCAAAGCATTTCCAAGGCCTTCTCAGAAAGAAGGGGTTGCAAATTCCTGATCCTGCCCTCTGAGACCCAGGCAAGTTTGAGACAGGCTGTAGCTTTTGTCTAGAAGCTCTCTGGTTGCAGGCAGAGAGGGCCTCTGGTGTTTCTACCTGCTATGGGAGGGAAATGGCTTTGGAGAATGGGGATTCAGGAGCAAGTGGGTCAGTGATCCAGGCAGAAGGCTGAGGGGGAGGGTGGGTTAAACAGGGGTGCATATCCATCCTCCATACCATGTGCACCAAAACACACAGAGGCAGGACAGTGAGTCCTCCCGAGATGGATGCTAGCTTATTCATTGTTAAAATTCCTACTGTACAATACCCCCTGCTTCCTCTGTTGTCACAAAATAGCTACAACAGCTCCAGCTTTTGGTCCTCAGGCCCCCCAGGGAAGATTCTCTTCAGATTCCTTGCCATAGACTTGTCTGACTCCTTTGACTTTGTCTGGCAGGCCTAAATTCATGCCCAATGTTGGTTCAGAGTGATGGAAGCTGGAACCCTAGATAA
The DNA here is from genome assembly GCA_004024945.1 of Uropsilus gracilis. Taxonomy (NCBI): domain Eukaryota; kingdom Metazoa; phylum Chordata; class Mammalia; order Eulipotyphla; family Talpidae; genus Uropsilus; species Uropsilus gracilis. Next base: position 4,722 of record PVHY01006049.1, read on the forward strand.
TGTTCTCTTGGTTGGAGTGGGGGCCCTGGGTCACATAGCCCAAGAGTGGGGGAGATCTGGTTTCTCAGATGGGAGCTGGGGTACAGATACAAAAATTGGGAGGAAATAGAATTTCTTTTAAAAAATTTGTCAGTTAATTAAAGATTGACCTTTTTTCCTTTATGAAAATCTGATCACATCACATCAGGGCAATTCAAGAATTTATTCCCCAACAGGGAGGTGAGTCTGAGGCTTCAAATTCTTCATTGGTAGGGGTTCAGTTGAACATATGACCTGGTGTCCAGCTGGTTGATGGCTGAAGATAGGGTGGAGAGACCCCATTCCCTCACCCTCTCTTTTCATTAGCAACCAGATACTGACTAGATGAAACAGTGGATTTCTTTTTGTTGTTGGAAACTTAGGATAGTTGAATCAACAGAAGTGAGAAAACCTGACTATTTCATTACTTTCTCAAGGGATTGATCTGTCTTTTTTCCTGTTTTATGAGAACATGTAGCATATACAATATCATTGGTTATATTCATGGGTTTCTCCCCCTCAAAGTTTTTTTTATCATAGTCTGTCCATTTCACATACAGTTTTCCAAAGTGTTTGAAGAATGACTTGGTTCAGACAGACAAGGTTGCCAGAGACAGAGCTCTGTGAGGGATGGTCAAGGGAACGGGGACTATTTGTCCCCAGAAGAGTTTTCGAAGATATTTGTGTTCAGGTAACAGTTGTGATACTAGATACCATGTGAAAGACTCCAGGACTTTGTCTTCTGTCACTTTAAGAAGAAAGTTAGAATCCATGATTGGAAGTTCAGTAGAGGTAGGTGACAGATTAATATCAAGAAGAACTCTCTGTATGTAACAGACACTCCACACTGGGATGGAGTGCGTTGATGGAGGCAGTGAGCCCCCCTTCCCATGCAGCCAAAGCTGGGTGTTGTAGACCAGATGCACAGGACCTTCATTGTTCTTTTTACCTGTCAAGTTCTTCATTTGTGCAGATTGAAATGCAAATGAACACACGAGACAAATCTAGGGGAGTGTCTGAAGTCTATCTCTACCCCACCTGCAGTCCAAGTAGGTAAGCTCCTGTGCAACAACAAAGGGAGGAGGGCTGGTGGGGCTGGGAGGTCCATGACTTGTGCTGGAAGAGCAGCTCCTGCACACTCACAGACCCTGCACACAGACACCTCCCCCAGTTCACACACCTACACAAACTCTGCGTGCACATACAGATACAGCACATGCAAGAACTTGGCACACTCACAGACCCTGCACACAGACACCCTCCTAGCACACACACACATACACAAACCTGTGTGCACATATAGATACAGCACACACATGAACCGTGCACACAGAGACCCTGCACACACATGCATACACATATATACAGACAAACCCTGTCTGCACATTCAAGTACAGCACATGCATGAACTGTGTACACAGAGACCCTGCACACACAGATACTGCACACATGAACTTCCTGCTAACTTCTGCTGAACTGGCCCTGCCTCCTATCCATTCAGCTCCCAAGAGGACCCCTGAGTACCCACCATACTCAGGAGTTCACAGGCTTCCCAAGAAGTGCTGGTTCCTGATGAGGTCTGAGCGGAGGAGCGCGAGGCACAATGGAAGGGGGTGAACTTTAGCTTGTGCTCACTCTTTTTTTAAACAATTTATTTATATATAAATTTCACATCTTTGTAATCACAGGGTTCTACCCCCTCTCATCCCCTCCCCCTCCCTCTCCTTTCCCCCTGCCTGAAGTTGTGTGCTTCAGTTTGGTTGTTAGCTTGTTTTGACTTTTCCTCATGGCTTTTTGTTTATTTTTCTATATCCCATATATTAGTGAAACCATTTGGTTTCTGTCTTTCTTTTTGACTTGTTTCTGCTAATGTGATTTCTAAAGTACATCCATGTTATCATAAAGTCATCCAATTTGTCATTTTTAATTGATGAGTAATATTCCATTGTGTATATGTACCACAACTTTTTTCATCCAGTCCTCTGTTTTGGGGCATTTAGGTTGCTTCCAAGTCCTTGCAATTATAAATAATGCTGCAGTAAACATCCGAGCACAGGTGTCCCTTTGTACCCGGCTTGTGCTCACTCTTGGCTTAGACCTCGACTCCAGCATTTGTAGCCCTGGATGTGTCTCCATATCATCATTTCTGAAGTAGAGACCCCAGGCCTACCTTCAAGTCTTGATGTGAGATGCGGTGAGATCTTGGAATGCCTGAAAGGGGACACTGAAGCTGGGAAAGTTCCATCCTCCCGGGTCACCCCGGCAATCAGAGGCAGAATCTGGACTCTCGAGGGGCTCCTGGCCAGTGCTCCAGGCCCTTTCCATACCTCAGAGAACAGCCATGATCCAGATCCACACTCACCTTGGCTCCTCCGTTCCCACGCAGCCCTGCCCCACCTTGCTTCTGCTTTGCCGCTCCAGGTTTCTGAGGCAGAGGCCTAGCAGCAGCCGGCTAGGCCCTGAGCTCTCTGCAGGGCATCCATCACTAGAGGTCACTCTTCCTCTGTGTGTGCCATCTGGAGGGCAGAAGCTAAACTGCTCCAGTGGGTGGCAGACCCACAAGCGTGTGCTCTGAGAGGGGACATTCTGATCCACTTTCCAGGAGTGTGAACACCACCCCTTCCCACTTCTGAGAGGGGGTGAGCTGTCCCCACCTGTGAGCTGGGCCAGCCTAGTGTCTGAGCCTGGGTGCTGTGAAAGGGCTCATGTAGTCCCAGGCAGCCTGGCTGGCCCAGGAGTCTCTGCTGAACATATCCTGGTTCCCCAGAGCCAGTTGCAATGGGAGGGGGCCTGAGGGGGAGTTACAAGGCAGGAGGCCAGAATTTCCATCCATTTTCTGAGCCACACTCACTTGTGGCCTGTGTTAGAGCTCTCTTTTCTCCCAGGTGTGTTCACTTAGCACTCTTTTCTCCAACCACACTGGCTACCACCTTTCCTGCCACAGGGCCTTTGCACTTCCTTCAACCTGAATGCATTGCCCTATATTTTTACATACACTTTAGTCTAAGCTCAAAGAGCTCAAAAAGTTTATTCCCGCTTCAGAGAGATTCTCTGGCCTCCTAGCCTAAATTTGTTGCTGTACAGCATCAACTCCTTATCTTTTATCTCCTCCTGATTTCCTCTTTTGTGGCATTCACAGAGCCTGTGATTCCTCACTAGTTTACCTGGTTTCTGCTTATTCTCCCAACTCCTCTTGACCAAAGCTCTGTGAGTACAGTGGCTATATCTGTCTTGCTCCCCCTTTGCACCCTCAGCTCCTGGAATAGGATCTGGCACATAGTAGGTATGCAATAAATGTTTGTTAGAGGCCTGAACTGAAAGATCTTTGACTATTATTCTTTCCCTATTTTACAGATAAGGCATCAGCGAGAATAATTTTTACTAAGCACACATCACAGACCCAGGGACTCTATCCCAGGTCTTTGGACTTGAAGTCAGCAATAACCCCCACCCCAACCCACCTCCATCCCACTTTCCTCCCCAACTCCCCATCCCACTATCAGTTTCTGTGCAATTTCACTATGTAAGGTCAGATGCCCAGGAGTACCCTGGTTCAGGAGATCCCACTGCAACCCTCCCTACCCTTGACTATCTGGGGTTAGGAAAGGGCCAAAGATGAAAAGAGTAGCATGAGGACTTGGGTGAGAAGGCACAGAGTGGATGAGTGATCACACAGGCTACTCTTGGTGGATTTAGTGACCCTGAGTCACCATCTTGCATTTTGTCTAGGAGGAAATAAGAAGCTTACACGGAGGGCACAAACCTCTTTTAAGATGAAATCTACAGAAGTGACCAAACTGCAATGTTTGCTTTGTGGCTCTGGCTCAGCGATGCACACCTCAGTCCATACCTGAAGCAGTCCCTCTCCCACCCCCCACCCCCACCCCCCCAGGGCAATAAGCCAGCCCAACCTGGCAGAAGGGAGTGGCAGCCTCTGGGCTTCCACAGCCTCTGAGAATGTGGATCATATAATTACACTGTCCTATTCCACCTGGCCCTCTAGCCTGGGTGTTTCAGTGTCTTGGTAAAAATGAGTCAGACCTAGAATAATTTGTCCTCTCTGTACTTTCTCCAAGGTCTGCCCATCTCCCCACCCTCCTCCAGTCACCTGCCCTAACCTTCCACAGCAACCCTACTTCGTCCCAGACACACGACTCATTTGCTTCACCTGTGTTGCCTACTGCCCTTGAAATCATGTCCTGCGCATGTCTGCTGGGCTTGGAAAGGGGAGCAGAAGTGCTGATGGAGAAACCGTTGGCATTTCAGACTACTGGTGTCTCCCTTCTCCTGGGAGATGGAGGAGCAAGAAAGGTTGGTTATCTCTGGGGTTATTGGCACATTTCAGGGTTTGGAAAGAGGGGGTGGGCCTAACCTAAGATTTCCAAGGGGCACAGGGACCCAATTCACTGTAGGAGACCTAACCCAAAATGGTAAGCACTTAGTTCATGAACCAATCTGGTCCTGTGCTGGCCTGAAGCTCACTGGAAGGGCCCTGGACTAGGAGCGCAAACACCTAGATGCCTAACTCAGTCCTTCCCTTTATCAGACTGTGTGACCTGCTCTGAAAACTAAGTGAATATATTTGCAATACATTGTATTCCAATATAACATGACAGTATTATTATAAGTATACACTATATTAGTTATATACAATATTGTAATACAAGTGAATAAAGTGGTAAATATATACAGTATAAATAAAAGTGAACAATATCATTAATATCCATTTATTGTAAGTAATCCTGCTGTCCAAGAATCAATAATGGCTAGCCTAGGCTTCTTCCTCATGTTTTTCATCTTCTTCTGCCATGCAGAAACCTAACCCAGTTAGTGGGTTAGGTTTCCCTGGAGAAGGGGTGGCCTTGCATCCTTAGTGCTTATGTGGGCATTCTATCTGTTCAACCACATCCATCCCTCTCTCTTTTCTGGCTTGTGGGAGGATTACCTTTCTCCACCTTTTTGAAGTCAGGCAGAGTCCTGTGATTAGTTCTGGTAAATGAACCCTGGGCAAAAGAACCACGTGTTGTTTTGGGGTTGGGGATGTCATGTGCTGGTGTGGGCCCTCCAGTTCTGTTCTTTATTGGCTGAGAATAGAAACCAGGTTGACAGGAAGTTCTGTTAGCCTGACTCTGAGTAACCTTGATGAAGAGAGCTTCCTGCCAATTTGCATTGACTATGTAGCTTGAGAAAGAAACAGCTTGTTGTTTTAAACCACTGAGGTTTGGGGGCTGTTTGTTACAACAGCACACCCTAGCCTAACCTAGCTGATATATCAGTGTTCCACCAGCAAAGGTTTTCAGTTTTGGAACTAGTGACCAACAGCATCAGAATTGTGTGGAGCAGCTCTATTGAAAAATGCAGATCCTCCAGCTCCAACAAAATGCCCCGAGTCAGAATGTCCATGGGTGAGACCCTGGAAGCTGCAATCCTAACTAACTGACTGCATCTTCAGAAGCAGACAGCAGAGATCCCGAGCCTCAGGGGAGGTAAGGAGGCCTCTGCTCCCTCTGCTTCCTCATCTTCCTTCTGTGGATCTGAAGTTAGCCCGCTTCATGGTGCAACTGCGTCTCTAGGGGCTGCTGAGTGCAGGGCCTATGAAGTTCCCACAGTCAGTTTTTGGTTCTCATGCTCCACCCTCTCTCCTGCCTCCTCTACTGCCTCACAGGACAGCAAATCTCCTGGGCCAGGGGCTGGGGGCAGGGCTCCCAAGAGATCTCCAGCGAGAGCAATAGAAACCCTGCGTGATGGATTGAAGGAGACGAGACCATTCCCAGCTGATGACTGACGTGCGGCACCAGTGACAGGCAGCAGTGTTTGTGCTCTGAACCTACAATCTCAGCTAATGGGGAAGATTGAGGGGTTCGGAATGAGACAATTGTGAACCTCGGCTCTATGGTGGAGATGCTGCTGCAGAGAGTAGTATAGCTTCATGGCTTCCTGATGGGGAGGGGGCAATGCATTTCTGCCCCAGCCCTTGAGGTGGGAAAATGTCTGGCTCTGGAGGCGCTCACCTAGCAGGCCCCTGCAGCTGCCTGTGACTGCCAGGAGGGCCAGGTGGGAGCTGCAGGAAGGGCAGGCAAGAGGGTGTCCTTGTTAGACCTGAGCAGTGCCTGACAGGCCTTTCTTGGGGTCTGAGGGCTGTTGGGCATGGGCACAAGGCTGAGGCCCAGAGGAGTCCTAGAGGAACTTCCTCTCCCAAGGGAGCATCAGGTGTTTCTCTTGGTGGGTGGGGGTGTTGGGCAGGGTGGCAGGGGAGGGATCTGGGGGGAACTGTTAAGAAAACAAGAATCAAAAGCTCTGAATCAGAGAACAAACTCATAAAGCTCACATCACTTTCTTTGTTTTGAAGCCATACCGATTGCCCTGGGCTAGGACTGCAAATCTACCCTTTCTTTCCTACCTGTGACCCTAGACAGTGAATTTCACATCTCTGAGCCTTAGTCTTCTCATCTGTAAAACCGGAAGAAGAAAAAAAAGCCCATTTTCTGGGAATATTGTGGTAAGGACAGAGGAGACAAGCTGTAAAGCAATACACACTCATTGGCCCAGGGTCCTCTTGCTCATGCAAATTCTTACCCTGGAGGTCTGGGGTTTGAACTGAGAGCCTTCACTTCTGGTGAGCTCCCAAGTGATGCAGAAGATGGTAATCTCAGCGACAAGGATATTGAAGGTCGTCGCAGGTGACTGGTTCACCATGGATGCTTACGGTATTTGCTTGTCACCATCATCATCCTCATCATCATTGCCAACGGGCAATAGACTGTCCCTCAGTCACCCAGCCACTCACTCCCTACAACTTCCCATTTCACCCAAGGGTGTCCCTGAAGCGACCTGGACACAAATAATGGAGGGGCCCAAGTGGGCTCCATTTCAAGCCCCAGCTTCAGAGATGTACTAGCCCTGTGACCACCCACCCATCAGGCATTGCTAGAAGCCATCACTGCTCCTCCTTCCCCACAGAGGCTCTCATGGCCCTTGATGAGGCTCCTGGAAGATGTGACAGGTTACTGTCCCTCCCCTCATCTCACGGGTCCTTGTTCTCTGTCCTTGGGGTCAGACACAGTGGAAGCAGCAGGACTTGGTGCTTAAAAACTTGAGCAACTTCCCAAAAAGACTTCTTCATAAAGTGTCCTGATGATAGGCCTGAGGTACGCATGGATGACATGGCATCACCGAAGAGCACAGCCAGGCCTGGTGCAGAGGATGGCATGCTCAGGGGGATTTGAAATGACAGCTTTCCTGGACATTTCATGGGTTAAAACGACTTATTCCCTCAACCCGGCATTGCAAGCCGGACTGAAATTGCCAGATGTTCCCAGCCTCAGCCAGTGGTTTTCAGAATTTGTGTAACTTTAATTAGTAGAACTCTTCTAGCAAATTCTCTCGTGTAGCCCCAGCATTGGGTAGAAAAGGAGAGGTGCTCTGACAGGAGGGTATGAGGTAGGGACTGCTGTGCACACACACCCACCTACATGCATGTGTGCATACACAGGCAGGTGCATACACACACACAGACACACAGATATGCATGCAGAATCATCTACACACACAGACAAGAAACACAAGACACACTAATGAAGAGACATACATATGCATATACACAGAGATTCACATGGATACACAGGTGTATAAACACACAGACAGACACAGATTCATACACTGTCTTTTGGTCTCCCCACTGCCTCCCTAGCTAGATGACCTAGAAAGTCCTGAGCGCCACAGGATGGAGTTGGAAACTATTGTGTTGTCTGCCACCCCCCCCGAACTCATGAAGAGTTTCAGAGGGTCGTCAGGGTTGCTGTGAAGTCACAGGTCCCGTGGGAGGTAGGGCAGGATCCCTGCCTGATGGGCTTCAGTGTACTCATGGCAGCTGGGCCATTAGGGGCCTGAGTTGGGATTGTCTTTGGATAGTTGGGATTGTCCTTTGGATAGTCTTCTCTCGGGTCCTCACAGAACACCTGTCCCTCACTCTACAGAGTTACATCAGTTAGAAGACCAGGTCTCAGAAGGTTGGCCTCAGGGTCACCTGCCTGACCAAGGACAACAAGTTTGTTTTTGGTGCTGAGCCTGAAAAAGGGGTGCATGGGACGTGGGTCAACATGCAAGGTTCCGTGCAGGCATGTTTGCGTGAGCCTGGGCCTGCGTGTGTTCGTGCCCTTGTCTGCCTATGTGTGCTGCGTGGGGCGTCTGCACCTGGAGTCTCCGAAAGACCCTCGTGGGCGTCCTCAGGTTTCTCTCCGAAATTCCTGGCTAATTCCCACTCACGCATCCTTTCAGACGTTCCTTCAACAAAGTAGGAAACCTTTAAATGATGGGTGCTGGCTGTGCCAGGTGCAGAGGCCATGAGAACATGTGTCCATGATGCCGTGGCTTGGTGAGCCCTGAGTTCTCTGCTGAGACCTGGGTCTTTCTGGTCTCAAACACCGCCAAGCGCACTGGTGCGGGACCCCACCTGCTGCAGCTCTGCGCCCAGGTGCTCCGCGCCTGTCTAGGCACAGAAGCCTACTGCGCATGCGCCCTGAACACAGGGCTGCCAGTCTCGCGACTTTTTGGTATAAAGGACGTACTTGTGTCCCATCAGAGGGATCTCGTGTCAACTCCAGATGGGTGTGCATGTGTGTGTTCCTGGCTAGGCGTGATGTGGGGCGGGGTGTCCTTGGGTGTGAGACCTGGGAGGACACCGAGGCTCTTCTGTAGGGGCATCTCTGAATGCGGAAACGCATCTCTGAGCTTGGCCTGGGCCTGGACCCACGGCCAGCTTGCCCCAGAAGCCCCCACTGCGTTGTCCTGCCAGTAATTACAGCAGATAAACTGCTCCAGTTGAGACTGCTGTCCCCGGCTGGCTGCCAGCCGGGCGGCCCCAGGCTGCGCCGTGGGAGTCCATTCATTTTAATAAGAGGTACACCCTGTGTTATTAAGAAGAGTGTTTATTACTGTCGCCACGCACTGACAGCAGCTTCCATCATCGTTAAACGGCAGATGGGGGGAGGGCAGGGGGGCTGTGCATTGCAGCTCTTCAGAGGCGCTGGCCCAGCTGGTGAAGCTGGGGAGGGAGGTCCTCTCTCTCTCTCTCCCTCTCCCTCTCTTTGCCCAGGACTACACACAACCCCTTTCCAGGCCAGAATGGAGCCACTCAGCAGTGCCTGCCCCTGTGTGTGTGTGTGGGAAGGGGTGGGGGGGAGTGGAGTGCAGGATGGAAGGAATCCAGATATTGTCCCAGAGAGGGCAAGGGACCCTAAGTTTGGGTTTGGCCTGCCTGCCCTGCAACTGGTTTCACCTGGATTTCCCCTCTCTCCCCTCCCCCGAGCTTGTTTCAGAACAACCTAGAGTAGCCCCACCTCCACCCCAGCTGCTGCTGGTCGCTCTCCAGCAGCCTTCGAACTTTTCTCTGTCCCACCAGAGGAAAGGCCTTAAAGAAGCATCTTCTGTGTGTCCACAGCTCAGCCCCAGAGGGCAGAGCTGCCTCCAACAGGTGAGTGTCCAGCCAGGGCTTGGATTCTTTCCATTGATTACACTAAATGAAGTCAAATTTCGCTCTTTCCCCTCAGGACATTCGGCTGTGGGCAAGCTGTTGAGCCCGGTAAGAATCACCATGGAGGCGAAGAAAGTGCAAGGGCTCCCCAAAGCGTCTCCCTCAGTGGCACCCTGAGCATCTCACTTCTTTTATGATGCACCTTGGGTAGGAAAAAACACCCAGGAATTTTGTTGATTAAGTAGTTAGGGCTCAACAACCCGGGTATGCATGTCTTCACAATGCTTGACCTTTGGGAAAAACAATGAGTGAGCATTGCATAAAAAGATTCCAGATTCCACATATGCATTCAAGGTTACTTTAACCCCTACGGTGCCCCCATGGGATGGTGTGCTGCTGACCACTGCAGGTCTCCCCCACACTCTGCAATCGAATCGAACCTGCTGCCCTCATGTCTATTCATCTTTATCATAGCAACTACCACTGAGACTTGACCAAACTAAAACATAGCATTATCCTCAATTATGGGAAAGGACACTGTTCAGCTACTTGTTAGCTAGTGGAGTGGCCTTGGGTAAGTCTTTTTCTCTTTGGGCCTCTGTTTTATCATAGCCAAAGTAGGGAGTTAAAACAGATTCAAAGACACTTCCAGGTCTAACAGTTGGGCTGTGGGTCAAGAGGTCTGAGATCCTGCCAACAATGCTGTGGAGAGTCACTTCTAACCCCCTTCTCTTCTTTCCACCATTCACTAGATAATATATTGTGTTTTTTTTTTAAATTTTATGATTTCATACATCGGTCATCTTTGTATGGTGGTTGATTCCCTTGGAAAAGCCCCCTACTTCCCCATATAATATATTCTTATTCCAAGACTTGCTTTTCACCAGTGGTAGCCATATGACCTTCTTCTTCCTAGTGATGAGTAAAGGGTAAATCTATGGGAACTTCTAGAAAATGTATTTGTTTCCCCTTAGGAATAGGTTGAAAAAGAGTATTCACTGGAGCTGACTATTCCCCTTTCTTTGTGCCTGGAAGAAAGGCCATGATGTCTGGAACTGCAGCTGCAATTTTGTGACTATGAGGCACAAACTAATGAGTAAGGACAGAAACAAAAAGAATCTGGGTCCGTGATAGGTAGTTCAACTGCCAAATAAATCCTGGGACTTGAGGCACCTCTGGGCTTCGTGGTATGCAGGCTATACAAATCTTTCTGGTAGCTCTGTGTTGTGTTATTGACACAACAAAGTGCTTTTACCTGATACAGGTGCCTTACTTTGCTAAAGGTATGACTTAGCTTAATGAGATCAAAGGAAAGGTCCTGACATTGGGGTTTGTTGTTTTGGATCTCAAGAAAACCCAATTTACTCTTAACCAAGTCTTATCTCTGACTCCAAGGAGAGTGATATCAATGCCACATTGTCCCAAACTTCCAATAGGTGGTGCCATACATTCTTGGTCAGGAGGACTGTTATTTCACAGACAGTTTTAGAACAGTGGACTTCTCAAATGATGGATTTGGAGCTCCTGAAACATATGTGGGTGGCAGGGGGTCAGCGTTGCTTTTAGAGGCAGCCAAACTCCCTGTTTTTTCATTTTTGTTTGTTTAATATTATTTATTTTGTTCTTTAGATCACAATCTCTTTTTTTGGGGGGATAACTTTCTGTCCCTCCTCCCTCTGATACCCCTTCCATTCTCTCATACCCCACTCTTTGTTGTTTACTACTTGTGCTAAGTCCATTAGTCTCTTTCTTTCCTGTGGCAGTGTCCTTTCACTGGGTGAGGGACTGTGTTGTTGGAACCAGGCAAGCCTTGCTGGTAGGTTTTCAGTCTTAAGTTTGAGTTGGGCAGCCAGTCTGTATTCATTTGTGATCTGTCCATGTTTTCTTGCTGCAGGCTGTCTTCTCCAATCTCGTCTCAGCTGCTTTGCTGCTTTACCTTATGGCTCTGGTGTCAGATTTAGGGGGTCTCTCCCCCAGCCAGTGTTGGTCTAGAAGTTTCTCTGTGAATATAGGCATCTGTGAATGGCCTTTAAAGATCATCTCCTCTACCTCAGTTTGCAGTTTTGATGTGGGCCCGATTACCCCATCTTTGGTCTTCCTCTCCTCTCCCGTAGTGTGGAGAGGGTGTGTTGCTCTCCTTGAAGGCATCTCCAAAATGAGGTCCCGGGTCTTCCTCGCCCAGTGAGCGCATAACTGCGCATGGTAACATCGTGTCTCTACAGTTGTTTCTCTTGTCTCACATGCACTGGTTCTCTCGGTTGTCCATCTGCTGTGTCCATCTCAGGCTTATGGACTGGATTTTTGCATGATCCCTCACCCGTTCTATGATGGGGTTTGTGTTGTGCATGTTCTCGATCCTTTGAAGTTTAGCTGGAATGAGAGAGAAATGGAAGGGACTCCCCTGCCTTACACCTGCCCTGCCCCTGTGCCAGAACCTCCCTGCATGGGGGCGGGCCTGGATGGCTGAGCCTGCCCTCCCATGCTCCCCTTGGCCTAGGAGCAGAGGGCAACATGGCTGCACCCATCTGGGCTGCAGATGGTTGCCCTGTGCAGCAGCCACCTGCTGGTGGGTGGGGCCACCATAACCCCCACCCCACCCCCCCTCCAGGGCTCACCCGGCTCAGGGGGTTTACCCAAGAACCTTGACCCTCTTTGCTCCCCGATGGCAAGGGAGCTCGGACGGTTAGGGCTCCAGGTGCAGCCCTCAGGTAGCTGCCTGCTGGTGGGCAGGACTCAAAGTCCCCTGCTTTTTTGTTGTTGTTGTTCTTTTTTTTTTTTTTTTAGATTGATGAAGGGAAAGCCAAAGATAATCACATTCTTGTATGTCAAGGTGTTTGATAAAACCTATCACAATAAATAGACTAGAGGCCTGATACAGAAATGTGGGTAGAATAATAACAGCCTTAGTTCACCTCTTAAGATCAATCAAGTCGCAGTTGTTTGTTTAACAAACACCTCCATAACATTCATATTATGATGTGCTTTAGAAATAGCAACTCAATTAATCATCATGACAGTTTCATGAGATAGCTGCTATTCTTTTTTTAAATGAAATTATTTTTTATTAATAAGGTGCCGTTACATCATTGTTAATATTTTGACAATATAGGACTTCTCTCCTGAGTTGTTGTCATTGTTGCTCTCCCAATACCAAAGCACCTGTAGTCCCCAACCACAATCCATGTGCTCTCCCCTAGCTCCTCACCCCCTCTTTCTCATACCTAACCCCTCTCTTTCCATCTCCCCCTCCCCACTTAGATGCCTCAGATCAATGATCAGTTGTTTTTTTTTTTTTTTTTCACAGTTTGGATAGCATTAGTTTATTATAAAAGAGACACAGAAATTATTTACATGATGAAAGATTTTGGAACTTCAGTGGAATGGGCAGCCTCATATGATATCATTTCAATTGTGATTTCAGTCTACATACTTTCCAAAAATGACCCCATCTCTAAATAAGAAATAATCCTTGTCATCTATACTTACTTTGGTGCTTCCATACTCTGGAAGTAGAACTTTATCTCCAACTTTCTGGTTGAATCTCTCTACCCTTTCCTTTAAGAGCCTGATCCAACAACTACGACAATTGCTTGCAATACTTTTCCTTGAGATTTTTCTGGAAGCATAATGCCTCCTTTGGTTACAGTTTCAGCTGCACTCCTTTCACTAATACTCGGTAAAAGAGAGGAAGGAACTTTCTAAATGCCTGTCCTGCCTGCAGGACAAGCAAGTGAGCCAGTGCAGGCATCCGTGTTCCTGCCCCCTGACCCCACAAGCCTGCTGCACACTCAAGGGTCAGTTTTCAAGGATTGGTTTTATGGTTTGCCTTTGGTGATCCTTTGTTTGATTTTTTTATATTCCACAAATAAGTGACACCATCCAGTACTTGTCATTGCTATTGTCATTCTCACAGAAGATGTGTGGTCATTGCATAGAAGTGTCCAGTGACTGGTCACTAGTCTCTGCTCATAGTCCCACCCTGCTAAGCCTACTTAAAAACCAATGACGTGAGTAGGAAACACATGGCCATAGTTTAGATGGTGTCAATTCTTGGAGCTGAAGCTACCAAATTGAGACTGAAGATGATGTCGAAAACCACATGCCTTGCCTTTAACAGCACAGAAGGGGCAGTTGTTGGCTCAGCAGCAGTTCACATGTCAGAAGCTCTGGGCGTGTTAGTCGCCTAAGGGCTCAGGGGGTCAGAACTGGGATGACATAATATCACAGAGCCCCTTCATGTGTCATGAAAGTGGGGTGTCTGGGGATCACTTTTCATGGCTTGACACCACACATGTGGGGTTTGGGTTCCCTCCAGAGAAATAGCAACAGGCCGGTACATGCACAGAGGAAGTGGCTGGGATAGGATGGGCCTTGAAACCATGACTTCAGTGTACAATCATTGTTTTGGCCCAGTCACTGACCGCCCAGATTCAGGAAAGGGTTTCATGATTCTCCTTAGGCCTCCGCATTCCATGTATGCAGTTGAGGCTGCCCCTTGGTGGGGGGCGGGGGGGGAGATGCATGACTCAGTCTGACCTCAGACATGTGTGTTTCCCTGGACACAGAGACTGGTTTGGGGTGAACAAGTGACCCAATGGGACGATCCCATCCAAGAGAGTGCTACCCCTGGCTTTTGCTGTAAGTACTGGGAAAGAGAAACTCTTTGGCTAAGCTGATGGGGGTTAGGCTGAATCAAGCAAAGGGTTGCTGAATGGGGAGCACCTGTGGAGGAATAGCATGGGCTCCCGAAAACACTGCTGGAATGCTGGGATCCCACAGTCCGTACCCTGCATTTTGCCAGCCTTATGAGCCAGTAAATTCCTTTGTAGGGTAGGATTTTGTCTTTTGTGACCATGCCTAGCGCAGCAACTGCATCTGTTGGGCCTGGCACAGGGTCTTTAAATTCTTAATTTAAAGAGGCTTTTCCATGTATATCCTGAGAGCCATTGAAGAGTCAACTGTGGTGGGGAGAGAAACTCTCAAGCCTGTGCTTCAGGAAGATGAGGCAATACTAGCGGTTGAGTGTGATGGGACAGCAACTCATCACAGTTGCTGTCTGCTGGAGAGACAGATCTGGAGTTAGCTTCTCTGGGCTCCCATCACTCTTTCACTGACCAACTGTGCAAAGAGAGCAGCCAATTCCTCCAGCTCATATTTGCTCTCTGCTCTTATTAGTTTAGGGTTCTTAGGAGGCTCAGGTGAAGTGAAGGCTGTAAGAGTTTGAGGAAGTAAATACACCGTGGATGGAAAGGGCAGTAGATATGAGGTACAGAGGGACTGTACAACTAGATGGAAGGGGCAGTAGATATGAGGTACAGAGGGACCATCATCAGGATGAAGGTAAGATTACCAGGGGCCAGGCCGGGCCTGCATGCAGAACCTTCCTTCCAAGCTCACATGCAAGGGGAAGAGGCAGGTCAGTAAGTGAAACTGGGGTGGAGAGAGGGGGTGGGTGTCTATGCAGTATAGACTAGAATGAACCTGCCCTGTCTGAAGAAGTGCAGATTCTAAGTTGATAGAGCAGATGCCGGCCCAGTAAAGACTACTGGGGAGGTTGTGCGTGGCCCCCATTTACAGACTCTCAGCTGGACGAGTAGGTAAAGAAGAACTTGTAAGCCTGTCATGTGTTATGAGCAAGTTAGTTCCAGAATTATCAAGTCATCCCTCTGGGTGGGGGGGCCACGCAGAGGAGGGGCCCTTCCTGGCCAGATCAGGGTTTCGGTCAGACTCCCATTCCATGGTAGATGGCTTTGTGGGAACAGGTCCCCACACGCTAGTCAGTGACACTTGGAAAGCCCCGATGGGTCCTGACCACAGCCTATGAAGTCCCCCCCTCAGTGCCCTCTGTTCAGCAACCTCAACCAGAAGGTACCACACCAGGTTCTCTAGAAATCAGGGAGACCTTTGTGTCTGGTGATGCTCCCGCCCTGTTCCTTACCAAAGCTGCTTGGAGAGCCTCTCTTGAGAAGGGGCCCAGCCAGAGGTGGGTTGGTGCCCCTTCCTCATGCCCCCTGCCCCTCAGGGGAGCAGTCAACCAGCCTGAGTAAACCAGCGTCCCTGGTCCTGCTGTGCTGGCCACTCCACCCTCGCCAGGGACACCGGGTGGACATGACATTGGGGATCGTGGGAGGCTGCTTGCTTTGGCAAGGTTGATTGGAACCCACATGTCACCCAGGGCCACTTCCTCATCACCGTAACTCTGCGCCAAATAACAAGGCCCCGGGAATCTGCTAGCACAAGCCTGGGGAGCGCACTCCATTACTCTCTTTTATTCACTGGGGAGATTTATGTGGCCTATCTCCCTTCCCTTTGTCCACCTACGAGGCCCTATAAGTCATGTCCCCAGGCTGACAGGTCACAGGGCCGGTGCTGCTGCTCTGTCAGAGTGAGTGATGCCGGGGGGTGATTAAAAGAGAGGAAGGGTGAGAGGTCAGCAGCAGACGGCATGATGGGAGTTTGGGATGTAATTATCACTCCCATGACATACTGCTGGGTTGTTGTTCCCCTTTTATAATAGATATACACACTTGGGTGCAGCTTCAGTCGAGGGGGAGGGCGGTGATGCTAAGAGGTGCCGGAGGACCTGCGGGAAGGGACTGTTGTCACGGGCCTCACAGGTGAGCTGACAGCAAAAAGGAATGGAGGGACACTGATGGGTCCCCCAGGTGGCAGCACCCGCTGGTGCGGTGAGATGTTCCCCAAGTCTGCAGCACAAGGTCTGGAACAGGGGGAGGGCTTGCTGTAGTGAAGCAGAATGCTGCCCTGAAGAGAACATGTAGGGAAGAACCAGATGGCACGAGCCTAGGATGTCACAGAGAAATCTCCCCTAAATGTCCTGAGCTAGAAACTTAGGGTTGCCTAAGTTTCTAGAGCTCTTGGTGCTTCCGCTGGCCTGTGGTCTGTCAGGGGCCCTGAGCTACATGGGTGACGCAAGAGCTGTCCAGTCCCACCTGCTGAGGAATCTGTTGCTCACCTACTTGCCACAGTGCCTGGAAGTTTGACCCAGAGAGCTGCTCTGGAAAACCATTGCCACTGACTGGGAGGTGGGAGGATTAGGCCTGAGCTGACTGGGGCTTAGCAGCATCCTGAGTGGCAGGTTAACAGACCAGGACGACCAGTAAATCTTTAAGGTAAATTTTAATGCGAGTTGAAAAGGTTACTCGACAGAATAGACTTGGGAGGGTTCTAGAAGAGCAGACCTTGCCCAGAGACTGAGTGCTGGGTGAGGCTGTGGAAGGCTTCAGAAAGAACTCTTTGCTACACAACCATGTCATGAAGAGTTGACTATTACCTAAGTGCTGGAGAGGCTCACATTCAAGATGGCACCATGCTGGGTGGAGTCTTGACTGCTCTGACACACTCCTCTTTGGTTCCCTTCCATTAAAGTTGAATCTGGACAGGCCTATGACTTATAGCAAGAATGAGGTTGTATATCTCCTAGGCTTAGGTCTGAGGAGGACTGTGGCTTTTACTTTTGCTCTCTTGGAGTTCTCAGTGACTAAGTAAAGAAATCTGGGTCATCCTATTAAATAAGTCATCTAGAGGAAGGTTTTTAAAGATGAAAGGCCGTGAGAAAAGAGAAGATCCATTGTTCTAGCCACTCCAGCTGAGGGACTGGACATGAGACAGAGGCCATTTTGAACCTTCTAGTCAAACTGCAGCCACAGACCAAATCATTCTGATTGAATGCTCCAAGCTGGTCCATGGCATCATAAACAATAAAATGATTCCTTTAAGCCATATATTGTTAAATATCTAGAACTTAGATCAACACAAGTGTTTTCAAGGAGGAGTAGTTTACCACCAGTGTGGTTTAGAATTGCTAGTGCATGGTAATAATAATAATAGCAGACTGACTTGTAATCAGTCTCATTATTGTTTTTAAATGATTTAAGATGTGCATCTCTTATTCTCTTATTGCCTGCACTGATGGAACATATAGGTCTTAGGTTCTTCCTATGATGATGGGAACTTTGAGGAGAGAACTGGGGAGAATTCAAATCTGAAAATGGCCCAAAGATGCAGAGAAGGAACAAGAGTAAGGTTTCCTTGGGCTTCTGTGATATGCAGGGCTTTTACTGGTGTGAGACCCTGTTTGCATTTTGACGAGGGAAGACTGAAGGCCCTCCAGCATGGGGCCATCTGGCTTCAAAAGGGAAGAGAGTGGTGGGCCTGGCCTGTGGACACAGGTTAGTAAACTCTAGATTCCAAAATTAGGAGTGGTTCCAGGTCCCAAAGACTGGGATACCCTGGACAAAGCTGAGGTACTCTCTACTGGAAGCTGTGGTTGCCTCTTCCTAAATACCTTTCTGAAAGCTTGGTCCTACTTTTCACAGATACCCCAAGATGAGCAATCTGGCTTACCCCTTCCCCTTTGATGGCCTTGGCACAGTGCAGTGACTGGGTGGTGTGGTGGTAGGGTCTTCGGACCCTAATTTGGCCCATTGCAGCAGAGCCTTTTGACCTTGGACAGAGTGGCTCAGTCTGTCCTTGCTACTTTCCTTTTCTGTGAGGTGGACTCAACAATAGTATTGATCTCATTGAACTGAGGTGAGACCCAATGAGTGAATATAAAAAGGAAACATAGACTCTAGCATACAAAGTTTTTAATGCTCTAGTAAATCTAATATAGGATTCTGGGCAGGTACTTTAAGAACTTGACAAGGCCGGACACGGTGGCTCGTGCTTGTAAGCTTCAGCCTATGAAGCGGCCGGGCCTAGGGATCACAGTTCGAGTCCCTCCTGGGGCCCATAGCTAGACCTAGTTCCAAAAAAATAGCTGGGCGTGGTGGCGCACACCTGTAATCCCAGCTACTTGGGAAGCTGAGGCTGGGGATTGTTTGAGTCTGGGGTACCCTGGGCAACGAGAGCCTGTGGTTCCACGGGCAAAATTAGCGAGACCTAGTCTCAAAAAAAAAAAAAAAGAACTTGACAGATATTAACTAATTTAATTCTCCCAACATCCCTATAAAGTGGGTAATACTATTAATCCAAACTTAATAGGTGGGGACCCCCACATCAGAACAATGAGGGGCTCATGTGGACCCATGTAGTGAGCAAGTGGCGGGGCCAGGCCTGGGACCGAGACATGTCTTCCTCCCAGATGGGAACTTAACGTCTACACAGAACTTAATGTCTTCACAATCCTGTTATTACGGTCATTACAGTTTTACCCAGTTTCTCTGAATAAAACTCCAGCGGTTCTGAATCCTTAGCTCTCTCTCCATTTTTCTTCTCCAGAGATTATACCAGGAATCATTTAGTTTAAGTAATCACATGAAGAAGAAAGAAAAAGGACACGCTAAAGCAGGTACCTTTTTCTATCCATCAAATAGGCAAAAATTAAAACGTGGTCACATCATGTATTGGTGAGCATTTGGGGAGATGGGTATTTTCATCACTGTGAGTGAAAGTGGTCATTGGAAAGTCTGTTTGAAAGATCCTGTGGGGAAATTATTAAAAGCCCCATATGTCTTATGATTAGACAACGCCACTCTTGGTGTCCATCCTAGAGAAAGATGTGCTCATATGCACAACGTGACATGAGCTGGAGGTCTACACTGCAGTAGTGATAAGTCAGGACCCCCTGAATGGCCATCAACAGATGATGACAGGTACCCAAACTAAAGGACACCTGCTCTCCCTGCAGCGCCATGCAGTGGTGAAAGGATGAAGTTGCACTCACATGAAAGACTTCCATTTAGGATGTTCCTTTTACCCAAACAATAGATGTTAACTGAGCACCTACTATGTACCAGGCACTCTCTTCTAGACTCTGGGGACACAGCTATCAACAGGACAGACAAAAATCCCTGATCTTGAAAGACTTCCAATCACTACTGAGTGAAAAATGCAAGTTGTAATGCAACACATAGAAAATTACATAAAAAATAGAACCACACCACAAAACAATGATATATATTTTTTCCCAAGGGCATTGGTACATGCATAAACACATAAGAAAAGACCTGAAAGGCGATATACCAAAGTCCTAGCATTGATAAACTCTGGGGTATCAAGAGGAGACTAGGGCTGAAGGTTGGTCAAACAGTATTAACATTTTACATATTTATAATGAGAATTTAATTTGCATTAAATTAATGTATTGTATTAAAATTAAAGCAGGGGGAAGATCAGAGAGTGTGGCTTTCTCTGGACCTTGAAATTGGACAAACCTGATGACTTAGTCTGCTCAGGCTCCCATAACAATGTACTCTAGATTCAGTGACTCCAGACATTTCTCACAGTTCTGGGGCTGGGAAATCCAAGATCAAGGGGCCAACCAATTTAGATCCTGGTGAGAGAGCTCATCCAGTCTTGGAGAAAACCACTTTCTTTCTATAGTCTTACAAACTGGAGGGGGCGGGCAGAGGGGAGAGAGAGCGAGAGCGAGCGCAAGAACACGCTGCTTTCTCATAAGGACACTAATCCCATCTTGTGGACACAGATATAATAACCCCCCAAAACACAATAACACCTCCAAACATGATGATTGGGATTTAGGGTGACAGCATATGAATGGGGGGGGACACAAACATTTATTCCATAACAGTCGAGTTAGAATCCCAGTCACTTACCATCTGACTTTGGTAAATTATTACCCTCTCTCAAACTCTGATCGCTTAGCTGTAAAAATGGGGCTACACTCCTCACTTTACTGGATGATGGTGATCTCTAAAGGCTATATGAGGAATACCTAACCCATAAATGTGTCACAATTTCACAGTGACTTGATCCTGCACCCCCTACCTCTACACTCACCACCAGCTTCTGTTGCATCATGAACACAACTTCCTTCCTAGAATCTCTACGTTAAGGTTGGTAAGTGGGGGAAAATGCAACATGGGTACCAACATCCTCCAGTAAAGCCATTGGAAAGGCAAAAGTTGCTGAGCAAATTTGGACTTACTGACTTGTGGCAACAAAGCAGGGTGCGTGCTGTGGAAACTATAAGGTGTCTCGGTAAGAGGGTGTTAAGAATGAAGTATTATAGTATTTGGACTTATTTTAGGTTAGTTGGGGGAGGGTTCAAAGAAGCAGGGCTTCAATCTGGGTTGGATTCTGTATGGAAGCTGGTGTAGTTCTACGGTTGGGTAGTTTGATGGAGTTTATCTAGAAATTTGATGGCGCTCTAGAAGAAAACAAGAGTAAATCGAGGCTCAAGCTGTAATTGATGAAAAGGCAGCTGTCATCCATTTAACCAGGATAGGAAGAGAGTTGATCATTTTGTGCTTTGGATGATGATCTTGTTTTTGTCAGATGTGGGTTTGAAGTGGGCTTCTTCTCACCTGCTTCATCCTGGAGTGGCTTTGTCTGAGGCTGGTGTTCTGTGAACTTGTTTACAAGCCACACAGTCTAGCTGTGACTGCCAGCCCCACTCTATGATGTCAGAATTGCTTTTCTCCATCAAGAACTTTAAGGTCAAAGTATTTGTAGGGTCCTTGATCAATGGAAGTAAAGGAACCTCCTTTTAATTCTCACTTGGAAAATAATAGCCAGATTCCCCTCTTTCCCTTGTTCTTCCATTTCTGTTCAGGAGAACTACAAGGATCCCCCAAGTCATCCCCAAGGTGAAGGGTCCCCAAGGTTAGGGATCTACATTTGCAGCAGTTGTCAAAGCAGATAGGCTTAAAGTTAGAATGGAAGTGTGCTATGAGATGGAGGGGTTGTTGGATTTTCCCTGTTGAGAAAATCCCAAGCACAGTGTGGGACTCAGTGATGGTGGAAAGGATGGAAGAAGGTTCTAGGGACAGACAGTAGTCAGAGAATCAATGCATATTAGTTCTGCGGAGATGATTTGGAGCCACAAGGGAGCAAGGCTATTTTTAGCTGCACAACTGTTCTGCAAATGAAATCCTGCAGAAACCTAATATGTAGCACAGATATAAATGGTGTCTCTGAAGTTGAATCAGAGGAGTAAGGCATCCAGAGATCTGCCCATCCCCTATGAGGAGTGAGCTTATCAATGGTTCCTGAGCCCTCTTTACAGAGCCCTGAAAACTCTGAGGGTTTCAGCACTTAAATCCTTCATCTCAGTCAACCTCACTTTTGAGAAACCTAGAAAGGGGCGGTTACTTACAGGAAGAACTCCCTCACCAACCTTTTAGATTTCTCTGGGTCCTCCATGACCTGAGGGACTTTGCTGAGATCTCATCCAGGTCTTCCAACAAGATTTTTACTCTCAAACTTCCCCCCTTGGGAGGTTAAAGGTTACAAAGTTGCAATTCTGTAGAATGAATAGGACTAGATACCTAAAGTATGGGATTAATATCTGTATCATAATAATGGTGTCATGAATCCCAGAAATATAGTAAAAGAATAGATTTTTAAGTATACTCACCGTAACAGAAAATGGTAACATTGTAAATGATAGATTAGTTAGTTTGATTTTAGAATTAATTCAATATGGATCTATATATCAAGTCATCATGTTGTATACTTAAAATATATACCATTTTTTATGTAACAATATATGTCACCTCAAAAACCTTTCTTTGGGGAGGAGGGGTCAGGGTGGACACTGCCCAGGAATGCTGAAACTGTTTTGTAGCTTGATCTGAGTCTATGAGAATGTTACACAGTAATCAGAGGAGTGCTGGATCTAACTCAGACATGGCTCAAACTAGCACAAACTGGCTCCCAAGAGCCAGCTATGTGCCTCTCATCAGCTTGGTGTTCAATGATATCACATTGTTAGCATCACATTGGTGTGATGAAGTCAGCCATGGCAGGGATATTTACACCACAGTAGTGGGCAAATCCTACAATAAGGTTTGTTTCCTTGAAAAGCCAGTTAAACTTGCAGTAGTGTTCTGCTGGATGGACACATAAAATACATAAAATCTGTATTTTACTGTACATGTGTTTTACATCAATAAAATAAATCTGGTGTCCAGACTCCTAGTTCCAACACTGCAGCCTATTGTCTTCATTGTCTATTTTCTTCCCCTAAGTTCAGTAAGTCTGAGGATCTCATTTGCCTTGTTCACCACCCAGTAATTAGTAGTTGCATGAGAAAAAGAATTTCCAAGATGTTGATGCAGCCTGGGCCATCCCAAGGGTGTGTCCAACTTAGGTTTATGCTGAGAGATCTGTGGGTGCTCAGCATGGCACCTCCACCGTCCAGAACTGGTGTGATTTCCTGTCCCCGGCTCCTGCCATACTTGGGATATTTGTGTCATCTTCACCCCCTCCCCACCTCCATCCTCACTGATAGCATTAACTACTGTTTCCTCTCCTTGCTGCTCTCTCTGCAGAGTAGTTACTTAGCCTTGTGGAATAGAGATTGGGGGGGTCCTGCCTGCTTCCCCTGCAAAACTAGAGCTCATCTCTTCCATTCTCTGCACGGTTAAGATTGGGCTTACATCCATGGGGCCCTTAACAGAGGCCTACTGAATGAATGAAATGGACTTCAAGAGAAAGAGAGTGACTGGGTTTGGCGGTGCTTCTGACAAGGTGGCACATTGTTTAAACCGGTAACTCTTCAAAAGCAGTGAAGGCCAGCTGTTTGGGGTGTGGTCATGTTTGGGGGTGGGGTCTCTTGTGATCTCCACTCCCCCATTCCCACTATTCAGAGTAGAGGAGATTGCTGTGAGTGGGAGCAGAAGGTCAGAAGTCACTTTGTGCTGGCTGTCCTTAGCCTGGGACATGTGCTCTAGAATCTAGCATGGAAATATTCCCCTCCCCATACAGAACCTTCTGGATTCTTCTGGCTCCTCCAGGCATGAGAGGTTTCACTCACATTTAATCCAGGTCTTTTCCCCAAAAATGTTTTATTGATGGGGCACAGGGAAGAAGAGAGAAGCGGGAGGGAGGCAGCTGGAGTAGAAATGCTCTACAGCCTGATCTGGGTGGTGTTCACACAAGATTGAAAAAGTCACTGTGCCCTATACCTGAGAATTGTGTCTTTGGTAAAAGACTGAAAAGCAAAACCCTCTCCTGTGGAGAAGGCGCAAGCTTAGGGGATATCCCCCGGCTTCTGAGGGGATCCCCAGCCAGGGCCCAGAAGGTACATGAAGGAGAGAGAAGGGAGAGAGACCAGGAGGTAGAGAAAGGAAAAGCCTCTCAGATTTCCCAGGGAAGACAAGGTGTCTAGACTTGGGCTGTTGGGTGGGGGCTGGGGGTGGAGTCAGCCCAGAGGAAGGTGTGGGGCATGAAAGATATCTTTGGCAAAGGGAAGGGCCGATCCGAGTGAGCAGGGGCACAACTGGTTGTGCCAGGGGCCAGGCGCTGGGTGGGCACTGCGGGAGCAGGTGTGCTGACCGCAGCGTCTCAGAGGAGGGCCAGAGCTGCCCAGGGAGGAGGAGAGGGGGAAGACAGCGTGACTGCGCCTGATCTACAGTGACGAGTACCAATGTTAACTGTCACCTCTCATCTCCAAACTAAATCACACCTGGAATTGGAGGCGCAGAGGAGCTGATAGAGTCAGCCTCGCAGAGGCGACAAGTCAATCAGCGCCGAGATGCGCGAGAAGACACCAGCTCCACGAGGCCAGGCGCCTTCATTCATTCTGGGATTTACACTTGTCAGGCAGCCGCCTGGGGTGGGCAGGGGGAGGGAGGGAGGTAGGCTGGTCTCACTTCAGTTCCACTTAAAATGGGATGACAGGCGGCTTCTCCCCCAGGGCACTGCCAGCTAGACCCAATTGCCCATCCCTCCATTACTTTGCTTTGTGGGCCATTTCCGAAAGCTGGACTCAAGCTCAAGAGGCCGGGAAAACCCCAGCAGTGGGAAGACTGGGACAGGTGTGGACAGGGGTACTGGCTGCCCAAGCAACCCCTGTCCCACATGGATCAGGGGAGGCTGAAGCATTCTGTCTTGGGGGCCAGCCATGTTTGTGAGGAAGCCCAAGACCAGTGGGAACTGGAGCTAGTCTGCTTTGGAGCAACTCTGTGGTCAAATGAAATGGAAAAGATTTGTATTTTGGCCAGGTATGGTGGCTCATGACTGTAGGTGGCAGCCTAGGAAGTCATGGCCGGGGTCAGGGATCGTGGTTCAAGTCTTGCCAGGGGCAACATAGCGAGATCTAGTCCCCCAAAAATAGCTGGGTATGGTGGCACACGCCTGTAATCCCAGCTACCTGGGAAACTGAGGCTAGGGATTGCTTGAGTCTGTGGTACCCCGGGCAACATGAGCCTGCAGTTCCATGGACAAAAATAACGAGACCTAGTCTCAAAAAAAAAAAAAGTGTTTTTCTTTTCTTTTATCCATTCCTTCATTCTTTCAGTGCATGCTATTTGGTTGGGTTCTATGTGAAGAGCTGTTGGATTTCAGCTCAGAGAGCACCCATATCATGCTGGAAATAGGAGACTTTCAATGCTAAGACTTTCCAGGGTGCCATTTTCTAATCACTGCATTAGTGAATGTCTTCTAGGGCCCCCTCCCTCCATACTGGTTCCACCATCATACTCTTCAGGACAGTTATGCCCTTTCACATACAAATATAACCATGCTACACCCTACACCAAGGAGAATGCCTAGAGATATGAACTCCAGATGGAGAGAAAAACACTGAGTTTCCATTGCTCTTTAAACATCAATTTTATTTTTTTCACTAGCAAAGTAATTTAACTTTATTTCAGAAAGTTGGAGCAATGGAAAGGGGAAAACGTCACCTGAAAACATTAGAATTTTGATGTTTTCTTCCAGTCCTTTTTTTTATATATATATATCTAACTTTTTTCCCTCCTCAAAAACCCTTAGCCCAAGGCCTGTCCTATGTTGCTAAGTGTGGCATTAGGGTGGAAGCTTCATTTTCCCCCCATTCAGAGTGGCCCCTGTGGATAAGGCTTCATTCTGCCTGGTGTCCAGGCTCAGCAATGGTGAGACAGGCACTCGGCAGGCTGATCTCTTAATCCAGATTGGTGTAGTCATTTGAAACTGAAAGCAGCTCCTTTTTATGTCGCCTGCTTCTCAGCATTAACTTCTCTTTGATGTAATTTTTGCTTCCGATGCTCTCTCCCTTCATGGGTTAGATTAGTGTGAAATTGGCCTGGCTCCTCCAGAGACTGCAGTGTTAAGCTTCAAATACTTGGTCCTTATTGGAAATCCTTAACCCACATCAGGGGAGAAAAGTGGCAGCTTTATTTGGGAGTGTGTGTGTGTGTGTGTGTGTGTGTGTGTGTGTGAGTTGGAAGGGGTGTGGATGGGAAGGGGGATTGGGTATAGGGCAATAGAGAGAGACATGGTTGTTGGCAAGGAGAGGACAGGGAAGTTGAGATTCTTCTCCATTTATTGATTGTCGAAGATCTGCTGATCTCAGTCTTGAGGCAAAGAAAGAGGAATGGGTCTTGGGAAACTTAGCTGGTAGAACACTGTTTGGTGCTGTCCAAAGATCTTGGTGCTGAAAGGAATGATGAACGGTGACAGAGATTAGGAAAGTAATGGAAATGTTCCATGACCCTGTCCTGATGTCTGGGGTCATGCCTGCTCCTCTGGGTGTGGCATCCCCCCAGTTCGGATGTGACCTCAAAGTACATATAAGACCAACATTCAGTTGAGGATTGTTACCAACAGTCTATGCGAACCGGCAGAAGCGGGTCCCCTTACCAGTCCTGCCATCCTGTTGCCTATCTCATGGTGGAGAAGAATGGCAACAGACTGCTGGAGGGACATACTCACCTGCAAGGGAGACTCACCTGAGCGCCTGATGCAGGAGAGCCCCCCTCTTTTAAGACAAAACTGGATGTGTGGGTTCATGAAGGGGGTGGAGGGTCTACCATGATTTGGATGACTTCAGAGGGAAGAGATGCACCCTTAGTTTAATACCCTCAAATTCAGGGGGGGGGGATTGTTGGAGAACAGGAGCCCCCAAAGGCGAATCCGGTGGCCATTGCGGGCCACACAGTCCTTAGAGGAAGACATCATCAACCTGTCTGTCCATCAGCATCTTCCAGGGGAAGTTCAGGCTCTACATTCGATGAGAGCATAACTCTAGGAGAGTTCAGGTTTCTTACCAGCTGAGATAAACTTCTCCCCTGCAATCTCAACCCATCTTTCTATGCCTGACTAGCTTGACCTTTCCTGTGTTCCCAGCTTCTTCCTCAGTTTCCTTCCTTTCCAAGCAGCACTTCCATCCCAGGTCTTGGCTTCCAGCCCCAATATTTATGACTTTTTCCCCCTTGACCTCTTCTCTGCTCTTGTCCTCCCTCCTACTGAATCCAGTCACCCCTTCTCACTCAGCTGGCTCCCTGGCACGGTCCCCTTGTTCCCGCAGTCTGGGCTCACTTGTCCCTACTCAGGGTCCTACTCCTACCTGCTCTCCACAGAGGAAGGGCCTTGCCCCACTTAGGTTTAGCCTTGTGCCTCCTTGTGCAAGGGCCCTCCTCTCCCCTTCTTGAGTCTGCAAATCACTCCTTCCAGTGTCAGCTGGCAAATTGGTTTATCCTCCCCCCAACCCGGCTTTCATTACCTTGCCGAAATGAAGCGATATCTCCTCGGCGGAGGCTTCCCATCCGTGCCGCCGCTGGCATAATAAATGAAGACAAAGTGCCGGCGGCATAGACCATCTCTCCCACCGCACCACCAGCCGCTGCCAGCTTCATTATTCGCTTAAGTTGCCGGAGAGAATTACTTAACCCTGACCCGTGTATTAGGGGCCTGTATTAATGCCGCGACAGGCGCCTCTTACGGCAGAGAACAATTTATTAGTGCCGAAACAGGCTGCTTTTCTCTGTCATTTTTCCAATCTGAGCTTTGAACACACATCATTAAACTTGTCTGACTCTCTCCCCTTCTCCATCATTCCTTTTTCATTTTTTTAAACAGAAAGCACCGGAGAGAATGGAGATTGTTCTGAAAATCTCCAGGTGCCTCTTTCCCTTCCTTTCCTTTTCCTTCCTTGCTTTTTCTTTCCCTCTTTTCTATTCTTTCCTGCTCCTCTGTCTAGTCCTGGTCTCTTTGCTGGTGGCTCTCTCTCTTTCCGAGTCAGAATGCGTTAGGAGGAGGCACCGGGTGCCCGGAAAATCATCCGGTTGTCCTTTGGATATGGGCTGAGGGGCTGGGCTGCCCGAGCCTCCTGGCCGCTGGGCCCTGCGCCAGTTGTCTCTCCCGCAGGTCCCTTTTCCAGAAGCAGCGGCTGCCTCTCTTTGTGCCTCCAGCTGGGACATGTTTCTTTGAAAACGGACGAAGCTGGATGTGAGGAAGGCCTGACCATGCTTGTTCATGGGGACTTTATCACGTCCATATATTTGGGAGAGGTTGGAAGGGATCTGGAGGCAGCTGGAGGTGGCCATTCAGTGTCCAGAGCAACTTGAGCCCTTGGGCAGCGGCTGATGACAGCCTGGGAGGTCGGCCATTGGGTTGTGTGTCCCAATGTTTGTACACTCTCTGGCCAAGACAGTGTCAGCTTCTAGATGCTCTCATCTCTGGTTCCTCGGGTGGCTTTATCTCATGAACTGACCTCAACTGAGAGCATCCATGTCCTCTGTGGTTCTAGCCTCAACCCTCTTGGTCTTGCAACGTCCTTACCTCTAACACCACCACTGTCCAGAGCCACATGCAGCCATTCTCTGAGGCAGTGCTGACCACTTCTCCTGGTGACCTCATCCTACCCTTTGTATTGGGAACACATCTGACCGCTGCCTAAGTCTGTATCTCTTTGCAGGCAGAGTTTGAGCAGAACTGGTGTGAGATCATGTGGGAGGTGATACCACCCAGTGAATTCAGTAAGGAGAAAAAGCCAAAATCTGTGTGACAGTGGGGGTGGGGGGTGTGGGTGGGAGGGATGGGGGGGGCTGTTCTGGGTAGTGGGGATGGATTGTGTCAGACACTGAATGCCCCGCAGAATTATCCTACTGGGAAGCTTGGGATATTTTTCCACTGCCTCCTGTTTCCCACTGGGTAAGGGTTGCCCCTGGGGGTATCAACCTTCCATAGAGAAGAACTGCAGAGCCCTTTCTTCCCTAGGACAGGAAACTGGAGAGAGAGAGCTGGATTTGTTTGGAATAGGTTTACATGTGTCTGAGCACATGGCTGAAATCAGACATGACCTGGGAGGATGTGAAGTCTCAATACTATCAGCTCTTGCCAAAGTCCCAAATTCCCTCCTCCTCTCACCATCCCTTCCCTTTGAGTCTCCAACTTCCAGAGCTTCCAACAGCTCTCCACCCCATATTTGTGGGCTGCATGCAAAGAAGTGAGACAGATGTGAGTAGTAAACAGGAACTGGTAGGGACTGGCAGATCAGAGCATAAAGACAATCTTGCAAAGACAAGGCAATAATTTTGAAAACATACACTACTAGACAAGCCTGTCTGGGAGCAAGAAATTTTGACTTGAGGCTAGATAGCAGTTTAGCATCAGGGTGGTAGAATCTTTGGAGAAGGTAAAACTTTTGCAAAGTTCTCATTCATTTTTCCCAAGTCTAAGTGATGGCTTTGGGACCAGTTGGGAAGCGCTAGGTGGGCCAGAAGAGCAACACAATCTAAAAGGCCAATGACTCGCCCCTGTTCGCCCAGTCCAGTCCTTTCCAAATTCCCTCGGCCTTCAGATCCAGGCAACCCTCCCTCCTACTCAGCTCAATGGCTCTTGATAGTTCTCTAATCACCTCTCTGCTTCCTGCATTAATAAGCCTCTCATCTCACTGATGGCAATCAGAATATTTGCTTATGAAAGGGACACGGTTAATAACACGATTGCTCCCCTCCGCCTCCTTCCTTCCTCTCCTCCCCCCTCCCCTTCCCTCGCCCTCCACACAATTCTCTCAATTAACGATAGGCAGAAATTAATTTTTCCCCTCGATCGAAACAATTGCATGGAAGCGGATTGCCAGCGTTGCTTCAGATAGGAACCGCTCCCAGCAGAGTGGAGAGAAAGGAGGGGAGATGGAGGAGATACGCTCGGCCCTATCTGCAGGCACAGGACAGAGTAATACAAATGTTATCCTTAGAAATGTACTTAAAGAGGATATGTTTATAATTCGGAGGGGATTTTCGAGGGCTCTCCTGCCCTCCCTCCCTCTCCAGGGCACTCCATTCCACTCACTCCTCTACAGCAGTACTCAGTTTGTTGGGAATCTCGCCTCCACTGCCTCAATGCCTGGAATGGGCCTGGGGGTCAGAAGGACCACCAGTGAGTCCGGGGGTACAGCCAGTGTCCAGGTGCCCAGGGCTGGGGTTGTTCCTGATAGTGCTTACTTAGTGGCCAGAAGCCAAATGCAGGTCATGCCAGGTCTGGCGTCAGTGGGCATTCCGGGTGAGGACTTGTCTTATTTGCAGCTTTCACCTTCCCTTCTGGACCTGCCCAGACGTTTGGTTTGGGCCTTCCTTTCACCTCGCTCCTCCATCCAGGTAGAGACAGGTACCTGTAGGAACTACTACCAAGTGCTAACAAAGTGGTTTTAAGAACATAGATCCTGGAGCCAGACAGCCTGGGTTTGAATCCCACCTCTGCTGCTCAACAACAGTTCTGTAAGAATCACAGGCAAGGTACCCAACTTCTTTGTGACTTGGTTTTCTCATCTGTAAAATGGGGATTACTCTGACTTCATAGGTTTGTTATGAGGACTCAATGGGTAAATATTAAAACGTGCTTAGACTGGTACCCAGCACTAGCCAAGTGCTATTTATATGCTTGGTAAGAGGAAAGAGAGGTGGGAGAAGGAGGGAAAGCAGGCAAGTGATCCTATACTCCTGTGCCAGTCATGAATTGGTTTATCGGTTGATAAGTTTAATCACAAACATTTACTGTACGCCGAGCCAATGGAGTGTATAGACATTTTAAATTTGGTTGCTCTACAGTCAAGTTGTAAATAACCGTGATGCAGCCCATAATGGTGATGTGTGGGAAATGCTCTGGGGTTTCAGAAGGAGGAAGGAGAGAAATTCACACAGGACTGGAGGACAATCAGGGTTGGCTTCACAGAGGAGGTGACAGCTGAGCTGAACTTTGAATAGCAAATTGCATTTCTATAGGCTAAGAAAGGTCCCTGCTGGGCTGAGGAGTCTGGAAGAAGCAGAGTATCTAGCAACAGGTCTGGGAAATTGGGAGAGTGGGGAGACTGGAGTAGTCCTTTCTGTCATCTCCACCCTTTGGTGTTCATCGCCCTCAGAGAGAGGGGAGACAGAACCCAGTTCTCTTCCTTTCTCTTAACACCCAAGAAAGATTAACTTCTCTTGTGCTCAAAAGAAAGTTATCATTAGCAGAGAATTAAATGAGTGATTAATGATGCACCCCCTCCTCCTCACCCCCCTATAGTCCTTATCTGGTGGCTGGGAGCTGGACAATGCCACGGGCTGGGAGGGGAAGAGAAGGAGAGGGAGAAGTGGAAAACAATAAATATTAAGTGCAGAAAAAAAGAGCGCAGTACTGTTCCCACTTGTTAGATTGAAGGCGCCTCTCCAGAGGGGGGAAGGCTCCAAATTGCTAATTAGCGCCTGTGAAAAGGCCCGGCTCTGATATGCGCACCGCTGAAAGGCCGCTGTTAATGAAGCCGCAGCGAGCGCGCATCCCTTTGACTGGCCTTCATCCCTCCTCCGAGCCCCAGGCCGGCCGGAACAATGAGGCGGCGAGCGCTGGCTCCCCCAGGCCTCGCTGGGACGGCCCGGGCAGCGGGCGCGGGGAGCTGTGCGGCGCCTGCGAAATGTGGAGGGGGAGATAAGACCGAGCAGGGAAGAGGCTCACTCCCAGGGGCCCCGGGAAAATTTGCAGTTATTATGAAGGAGATGAGACAGATTAAAAGCCCTTGTGTTCGCCGCTTTGCCCCTTTATTTAGTGGCTTCATCTAGGAGATGAAAGAAGTTGGAAATGACTTTCTCTGCTTTGCGCTGCAAGAAGCTTCATGGCACATTTCTTGACTTTATTCCTTCTTTTGTTTCTGTCTTCCTTGCCTTTAACCCCTGAAAAGCTTCACTATAAGACCACAGGCATTAGCAGCCAGGAAATGGAGTTGGCTGGGCCCTACCTGGTGACTGCTGGCAGCCAGAACACCGTGGTCTGTGGTTTCAAGCAGTTCCAGCTAGTTCCTGAAAGGCCCTTAGGGGCGGCTGGCTGGCCCATTATCCAGGTGGTTGGAGGCTCCCATAAAGCCCTGGGCCTGTTCCCAGAGGACTGTACAGGCTTACCCACAGGGATTCCACTGCCAGGGTACCTGGGTTCAAACCCACACACCACCACACAATAGCTGAGAACCGGGGCAAGTTACTTCCCTTTGCTTCCCATTCCAATCTGTAAAATGGGGATGACAATAGTAATACTTCAGACAGTGGGACAGTGATTGAATGACTATCCCTGGGTTTTAATCTATACCTTTTGTCAGTTTCTTTCCATACTGACTCCTGGCTTGGCCGTATCTGTAGCTTTGGTCAGTGGATGAACTGGGCTTGAAAAAAATGCTGTGTGTTTCTGCTCCCTCTCTTAGAATCTGACCAGAGTCATGAAAACTCACCAAGGTGAGCCTCCAGTCACAAGACTGTGATTATGTGAGTCTGCTGGAGGCTCGTGAGAGATGTGTGTAGGAGAGTCAAGTAATCCTGGATGCAGATATCCTAGTACAGGTAAACCTCTGACTACAAGTGCAGCGCAGTCAAGACCAGCCAGCCCTAGGGCAGTTGGGCAGGGCTTATGGCCAACCAGGGGACTTGTGAGGAAAAATAAATGGATGTTATATACTGTTATTTTGACAACCGATAACTGATGCACAGATTAGTCCCTAGAAGTTTGATGCTAGCAAAAATAAAAGCAAAACAAAACCCAACCCCAAGATATATAGTGTTGGCTTTGGGATTGAAAACAAGCTGAGGCCAGAGAAGATTATAACCAGCTATGGTAGGCTGGCAGAAAGGTGACCTGTAATAATATGTATGGTGAAGCAACTGATAAAACTGAGAGGTTTTTCTTTCTTTCTTTTTTTTTTTTTTTTAAAACCTCCTTCTTGTCTGAGGTAATTTGGAAAGTTAAAAAAAAAAGGATTTAATGAACTTACGGATTTGGGTAATGAGATTTTTCAGGTAGAAAGGCTCAGTTGCTGTCACTGACTGAACATGATACTATGAGACATGAACTGAAAATGATCAATTTGTCAGAAGAATTTAGATATGTTAAAACCAAGACAACTGGCCCAAGCTGAAGTTGCTTAGCTCAGTTTGTATCACTGAACGGAGACTTTAATTACAGTTTTGGCTCTCTCACAAAAGGAACCCTAAATCAGTCTATCAAGAATCGCCCAGTCAGGTAGGTCACTCACTTGTTGGGCCCTGCCAGTCCCTGAAGAAGAGAGATCTTGCAAAAACCAGTCCACGTTTTTGCGTGGTGACCTTCCTGTGTTTGTTCCCTTCCATCTATAAACATCTTTCTTTCTGTGTAACTCCTTGGAGCCTCTTTCTGTCTGCTGGGTTGGACATTGCCACATTTATAAATGAATGAATAAAGTCTACAGAATCTTTTAAATTTACTTAGTCGAATTTTATTTTAAAATAGGGGGCTCAGAACTTGCTGGATTGGAAATAAAAAAGACTTTCTCTCCTTCATTATTGCTGATGAAAGATTCTCAATGTAACACAAGACCCGAGACTTTCACTTCTGGCATTTTTAAAAATATTATTATTTTATTATTATTATTATAAAGTTTGTTCCAGTTGACAATTTAGGCCATAGACATGTACATGAAAATTCAATAAAAGGGATGAGTATGTGGGGGGTTAAGAGGGATGGAGATGGGAGGGAGTGGTCAGGGAGGGAAGGTGGTGGGTGGTCTCCAGGGAATATAAAGATGTGAAACACATATATAAAAAAAAATTAAGAAAAAAAAGGAATCAGTACAATTTCTACGCTGGGGAGAAGCAGCTCTCCTACCTGCCTGGCACTATGCAGATGGCTCTCTTTTTCTTTCCCCATTCCCTAGTAACCCTGTTCTTTTTTTTTTTTTTAATTTAAATTTTTAAATTTATATATATATGTATATTTATATTACATTATTCCATTATTGTGTACCCTGGGGCTTTCCCACTTCACTAACACTTGTTAACCATCCTGATCTTTTGTGCTCTTCACCTCCCCGGCCTTCTTCCCCTTCCTCTCTTGCTCCATGGTTCAGTCCCATTGGTTGTTTTCATTCTTTCTTATTCATTTGTTTGTTTTTCCCTATATCCTTCATATAAGTGAGACCATCCTGTACTTCTCTTTTTCTTTTTGACTTATTTCTGCTAATACGAGTCTTTCTAGTTCCATCCAGGTTGCTGTGAATGACATGTGTTTGTCCTCCTTGACTGATGCTGCTTCTGGCATTAATGTGTTGCAGGACATGCATTTCCCTTCCTACCATCAACAAGTATAGGGTATAAAAATTTCCAGTATCCAATAAGGTAAAATAAGCAATCTTTGCAAACAATAAAAAATTTACCAGTAACAAAGAAATAGGAAAATATAAAATATATTATAATGTATATCTATTGTATGTAATGTATATGTAATGTACATGTATATGTAATGTATATGTATATGTAATGTATACATAATGCATGTATATGTAATGTATACATAATAATACATAATGTATATGTAATGTATATTATAATGTATAAAATATATAATAATATATAATATATTATATATTGTTATAAAATATAGCAATATAAAAAAAATCAGTAAAACAGATTTAGAAATGACACAGATGACAGAACTTTTAGACAAGAAAGTAGACAGTTTTTGTAATGATATTTCATGTATTTAAAAATATAGACAAAAATAAGAGCATACTAGAATAATAGAAATATAAAAAAACAAACCTAACCTCTTCAGAAATACAGTGTTTAAGATGAGAAATAAATTGGATGAGATTAATAGCAGGCTGCATAATGCAGAAAGTTAATGATTCCGAAGACATAGTACTATAAATTATCCAAAATAAAATACTCAAAGAAAAAAAAACAAAAAGAAAAAAAGGAAGAAGAAACAAAGAAGAAATAAGAAAGAACAAAAGAACAATTAAAAAAAAACTGGTATATGTGTAGCTGGAGTCTCAGAACTGGAAGTGAAAGAGAAAAAATATTTGAGAAAATAATAGCTAAAAACTTTCCAAATTCCATGAAAATTATAAATTCACAGATCCAGGAAATTCAATGAATTCCATGGACAAGAAACATAATGAAAATTAATACCAATGCACTTTAATGAGATTGACTAAAGCTAGCAGTACAGAGAAAATCTTAATAGCAGCAATAGAATAAAAGAAAGTTTTATCTCAGAAATTATGTGAATCAGAAAACAGGGAGCCAGATTTTGAAAACACTGAAAGAAAAACACTGCTACCCAAGGGTTCTATCCTTAGCAAAGTATCTTTTAAAAATTAAGACAATATAATGACTTTTTCAGACATACTAAAAGAGTCATCACCAATATATCAGAATTATGAGAAATGTTAAAGGAATTACTTTGGGCAGAATGGAAATTATAACACAGAAACCAGAGAGGGATGAACTGCACCAAATATAATACTCTAAAATCATACATTTTTATTCTAAAAAAATTCAAAATGATAATTATTTAAGTAAAACAAAAAAGACTTGGAATTTCTTCTATATGTAGAAATGAAATGTATAATAACAATAGACATCACTGGGAGAGAGGACATGGAAGTATACTGTGGTGAGCTTTTTATAATAGGCTGACTGAGCAGGTTAAGAGTTTACTATAAACCCTAAGTCAACCACTAAAAACACGAAACAGAAGTACAGCTAATAAGCTAACAGAGGAGATAAAATGAAAGAATAAAAATATAGTAACTTCAAGAGAAGGAAGGAAAAGAAGGCACAAAGACCAGATGAACAAAGACCAGTAGGAAATAAATAGCACAATAGTTTATTTAGACCTAACTATAAAGGGCTGAGCTACTCTTTTTCAATGTTGAAGAGCTAACTCTCAGTCCCTCAGCATACCATTATATTTGGCCATAGGGTCCTCAAAGAGGTAATTAATTAAAATGAGCTTGTTAATATGGGCCTTAATCCAGTTTCACTGCTGTCCTTATATGAAGAGGACATTTGAACACAGGTATACAGAGGAAAGACACAGGAAGTAGATAGTCACCCATAAGCCTAGAAGAGAGGGCTCAGAAGAAACCAAACATACCTCTATCATGATCTTGGGCTTCAAGTTTCCAGAATTGTGAGAAAACAAATATCTGTTAAAGCTATTTGCTACATAGAATTTCTTTGCATATAACTGAGTTAACCCATGTTAATATTTTAAAATAATGTCTTGAGTGCTCAATAGATGTTCACTACTATTATTTTACCATCAGAATGAATCTTTTCTACGTACTTTTAGAGTAGTTTTTTTTTCATAAAAAACTGTGTTGGAAGTCCATAAACACTCATTTTCCTTTCTCGCCTATTCACAAAGTTAGTCTGAGATGCTTTTTATCACATCTAAACAACTTTGGTTCAGTCCCGTGAACACTCTAATTTCTTGCTTTGTTTTACATCAAATGCCTGTCATGCAAGAATGAACCCAGTTAAGAATTGAGGGTGAGTGATCTGTGCTTAATTATTTAACCCTTTATTATCTATCTACCTGGTACCTGCATTTTGGTAAGCTGAGTGTACCATTATGCTGAACAATTTTTATGCATACATGCTTCATCTGTAGAGGGACAGCAAGAGTAGAGTTAAGTGGCATCTGTAGAGTTAGGTGGCAAATCATTTTTTGGTCCTGATGGTGGTGGACACAATGATAGAAATAAGGGGTGGTCTGAATGATGAACGAGGATGCTTTTGGCTACAAGTAACAGAAAATTACAAACCAAAGCTTCTTAAGCAATGAGAACTTTCTGTATGATACATAACAGAACACACACATTCTGGGCTAGATCATCAGGATTGGCTAATTCAAGGTTGAACAGTATCATCAAGATCCAGTTCTTTTCATGTGTCTGCTCCACTATCCTCAGAGTTGGCTTCATCCTCAGGATCTTAGCAGAAAGTTGAGAAATTTGTGACAATCTTAAATGTCATATCTAGAAACAGCATTTTCCAGAAGAAATAGAGACATGGTCTCTTCATATGATTTTCTCTAAGAGTAGAAAGTTGTCCCAGTAGAAGCCCCCAAAAGCCCCCCTCTTGTCTCATAGCTCACTAGTGGGTCATATACCCACTCCTGACACAATCACACAGGGAAAGGGATTGGCCACCTCCTGAGACAGAGGTGAGGTAAGCATTCTGTGGGCATATTTATTAGTGGGATGTTATGAGCTGAACTTGTACCAAAATTGATATGTTGAAGCCTTAACCTCAATATCATAGAATGTGACTGTATTTGGAGAGAGGGCCTTTTTAAAGGTGACTGAGTTAAAAATGAGACAGTTCAGACAGAACCCTACTCCAATATGACCAGTGTCCTTATGAGAATATTTGAAAACCACCAAGCTAGCACACTAAGGAAAAGTGATATAAAGAGGCAGTCAAAGGGTGATCATCTGCAAGCCAAGAAGAAAGTCCTAGTGGCATTATGACCTTGAACTTCTAGCCTCCAGGACTGTGAGAAAGTAAATTTCTGTGGTTCAAGTCAACCAGTCTATGGGATTTTTGTTATGACAAAGTCAAGCAAACTAATACTAAGGATCTGTTAGAAACAAGGAAGTGGGGGGAGGTTGTCCGGCAGGCAACCAATAGCACCCTTTGTGGTCATGATGAGAGGAAAAGGGGGAGGAATGAGTGAATATAGTTAGAGGTGAAGCTCATGAGTGTCCAGAGACAAGACAGCCAGATTTTGCCATGGCACTGTGGTTCACTAGCTGTGTGATTTCCCTCAAGCCTACTAACCTCTCAAAGCTTCAGTTTCCTTGTCTGTAAAACGGAGGGAAATATAACACTGTGGTTGAAAAAATAATGGCGTCCTGGAATCTGGGAATATGTTATCACATACAAGGCAAAAGGGATTTTGTAGATATAATTAAAGACCTTGAGATGGGATTATCCATGGGGGTGCACATAGGTTCCCAAGAACAGTTTCCCATCTGTGTTTAGAGAGGGACACAAAATTACCAAAGATCAGCCAGGCACGGTAGCGCATGCCTTTAATTGCAGTCAAAGCAAGACCTAGTCTCAAAAAAAAAAAAAAAATTACAGAGAGATATGACCTTGCTGACTTTGATGATGAAGGAGGGGGACATCAACTGAAGAGTGTTCTGGATGTTGGAAAAACAAATGAATGGTTTCCTCCTTAGCCCACCTTTCAAAAGGAACACACCTTGATTTCAGCTCAGCCAGATCCATATGAAATAACATGTTTGCGCTGTGTTAAGCTAAGTTTGTTATGACAAAGCAGCCACGGGTAGCTAATACAAGCACCTACGTCAAAATAGTTACCAAGATGTCAAAATAGTTACCAAGACGACCACATGAAGTAATAAAAGTCTTCCATGCTATGTCTGTTCCATTTCAACCCTTCAAAGATGTTACTTTTAAAAAACAAACAAACAAACCCAAATTCAATATAGTGGAGGAAAGGACTTGAGAGAGCAATGGGAATGGCTAAGGGGGAGTTTGGCAATCCTCTGATGGCTGCTACCTGCTGAACCTGGCTGCTTGCAATGGACAAGGCACAACACTCACTATACCCTCACCTGTGGGCTCTATAGGGTTCTGTTGTTGTTGCCATTGCTGCCACAGAGTGGATGACATGTGTCCCTTCTAACCCCCCCCAACCTGACTTCAGCAAGGCTTACTATAAAGTAGAGGAGAAAACTCCAGGGATACTGGGTCCAGGGAAGAGGGCATGCTACCAGGAATCATGTTTTCAATCATATCAACACTTTCCTGCCCTTCCATGGTAGACAGTATTTCTATTAGTAACATCTCGCTAACAGTTATTGGGAAGAAAATTCTGCAAATATTTCAGAACATCTTGGCTCTACTGAGAAGATCTGAACAAGGAAAGGGGGAAATAGAAAAGAATTGTGGTGATGAGGATGAGGCGTTCATTACTTCATGGAACTGTTCTAAGTGCCAGGGGAATACAAAGGCAAAAAGGGACAATATTCCCTATTCTTGTAATTTTTGCATTCTTATGGGAGGTGACAGAATATAAACAAAGACACACCAAATAAGGTGATGATGTAATACAATAAACACCACAGGGAAATAAAGGTGGGTCAAGGGATGTGATTTCTTCAATGGTATTAGGAAAGCCTTCTCTGTGAAGGTGATTATTGCATTTAATCTCCACCCAAGAGATGGGTATGTTCTTTCATTGTCTCCATTTCATAGATAAGGAAGAAAGGACTCAAAAGAGTGAAGCAGTTAGCTCTGGGTGCAGTCACAGGGATTCATCCAGGCTTTCCTTCAGCTTCCATTGTTACCTGCTTGCAGTCTACTCAAAACTCCTTATCATCAGTGACATCTCCATCATGTGTGATGGTCTCCCTTTCTTCAGGACTTTGCCTCCCCAGTTTTCACATAGGTCCTCTTTTCTTGAATTTTCCCTTCTCTGGCTTCCTCACTCTGGTTCTCTTTAAATGCTCTTTTCTTTTGTGTCATCCCCATCAGTCCCCACAGGCTTCTCTTGCCCTCTTTTCTTGAGGGACCATTCCCAATGGCTAGCACCATCTCTTGAAGGTAGGTGGAGATTTTAAGTTTTCTCTTAAGAACACTTTTTCTTTACAAGTCAAGCAGTAGTAGTTTCTGGCTCCAGTTGTTAAATATAGCTATAGCTATAGATTTATGATACTCACTGAACACCTATCATATGTAAAAAGCACCGTGCAAGGTACAGATGAGAATCTAATGACTAGGACAGAATCTTTGGGGCAGTGCAGTAGGCTTCATTTTTGTTCACACAACAACTCCAGAGCTTAGCATAGTAGTAAGCATGTCTACAAATAATTACTGAATGAGTAACTTAGCTGGAATGGCAAGCTAGCACATATTTGGCTCAAATTCAAGAATCAGTGAAGAAAGTGCTGTAATAAAGACACTGGCAAGTGCAAAGTGCAGTGGAGTAGGTAAGCAGGGGGACATCTTCATGGGAGTGACATGGCAGCATCTTTCTTTATTTTTTGAGACTAGGTCTTGCTATTTTTGCCTGTGGAACCACAGGCTCAAGCAATACCCAGCCTCAGCTTCCCAGGTAGCTGGGATTACAGGCACGTGCCACCATGCCCAGCAATTTTTTTGGAACTAGGTCGCGCTATGTTGCCCTAAGCCAGACTTGAACCGCAACCTCTGGTCTCTACCACAGCTTCCTAGGCTGCCACTTATAGGCACGCACCACCGTGACCAGCAGCAGCATCTTTAAATCACCCTCAATCCCAGGGTGTTCAATAAATTGCATTTGGTCTAATGTGCTCAAGCACAATGCAGGTTTCTTTGAGTGAAAGGTGGCTGAAATGAAATTGTGTCACAGGATTCTCACAGTGGGGCAAATGACTTGTTTGGGGAGAGACTGAAAACAGGAAGATCAGGAAGGAGGCTGCTGCATTACTCAGAAGAGTGGTTGCTTACCCAGACAAGGCTAATGGTAAGAGATAGCAAAAAAGAGGGTGGATGCAAGAATACTGTGGAAGTAGAATTCATAGTTTGCTATTTAACTAGATGATGTACAAGAAAGAGGCAGAAACTAAAAATGGCTTTGGAGCATCTTACCTAGATAGCTAGCTGCCTGATAGTAGTGATATGCCTCAATAGTGGAGAGTAAACGAGTAGAGATAGCTAGCTGAAAAGTGAAAACAGAAGGAAGATTTCAAGAAATATGGGAACTTTCACCTGACGTGCTTGGCCAGACTACCTGCCTTAGTTGCCAGGAGTGCAAGTCCACACCCAGGGGGGAAAAAGGACATAATTTGGGGGGGAAAAAAGTCCTGTGGGTCAAACACAGACCCACAGCTTGCAGTGAGAGGAGCTGGAGTGACCAAAAGGGGGTAAGGGGGAAATGGGGGAAGGGGTGGGGAATAAGAGGTACAACACAATCATGCAAACACGACCAATATTCTACAATAATTACAAAATGAAAGTTTAAAAAAATAAAAAAACAAAAGAAACATGGGAACTTTCAGTGGTGAGGGAAGCTGATACGATTTATGGGAGAGAACTTCATCTAAAGAGAAAAGAAGGCTGATGGATGTGGACCTCTTTTGAACATTTTCATCCTTCTGTCCTCTAGGAGTCTCAAATTCAGCATGTTTAAAATTGAATTAATCACTTCCCCATCAAACCTCTCACTCTTCTTGATTTCTCTAGCTGTTCAAATGACAATGACCACTCTTAGTCAGATTGTCTTAATACCTGTCTTCTTTGCTTCCTCAATTCCTTGCATTTTAGCTATAGAAAATGCAGAAATCAACAATTTCTTCTGTCATTGAATGTTCCCACAACATAAATTTTAAAAGACTGCAAGGTATTCCATCACATAGATGTATTGTAATTTAGATAAATAACCTATTTTAGGGTTTCTGACTTTTTTTCTAGTCGTCTTCTCACTTCTCCATCCACCATGGGCAAAAATGAGTTCACTTGTATTTAACATTTTGTATATTTGTATATTTGTCTTTAACATTGGAATAAACCTTTCATTTTAGGTTTAAAGAAAAATTACAAAGATACTATACAGACTAAGTTTCCTCTATTGTAACATCTGACATTAGTATAGCATATTTGTCACAACAAACCAACACTGAGAATAATAACTGAAGCCAATACTTTAGCTATATTTAGCAGTTTAACCTAATGACCGTTTTTTTTTGTTTCAGTATCCCATCCAACACACCACATTGCACTTGGTTGTCATATTTCCTTAGGATTTGCTCGGCTGTGACAGATATTCAGACTTTACTTGTCTTTGATGGTTTGACAATTTTGAGGAATACTGGTCAGACATTCTGTAGGATGTCCCTGAATTGGGATTTGTCTGATTTTTTTCCCTTATGATTAGACTGGGGTCATAAGTTTTTCAAAGTGCCAAGAGGATAAAATGGCACTCTCATCACATAAAGTCCATATACTACCAACATGATTTACCACTGTTGACGGTAACCTTCATCACCTGGGTGAGATGTTTGTCAGTTTCTCCACCGTAAAGTTACTCGTTTATTCCCCTTCCCATACTGCACACTTGGAAGTTACCAGTATAGTCCAGATTTATGGAGTTGGGAGTTACCGTGGTGGAGTACCTATATGAACTGTTTGAAATTCTTCTGTACCAGAAGAATCTCCACCCCGATTTATTAAAACCAAAATTCATATCACTAATTCACATATGTCAACATGAAAGCATGAACTTTTTTTACGCTTCGAGTTATAGTTCCATTCTACTGGACTATTTATGTTTCTTTGTTGCTCAAAGCATGTGTATTTTTAATACTCTGAGTAACTTCAAGGCTATCCTTCCAAAGGTCGTACCAATTCTCAGGATTAAGAATGAGGGTCCATTTCCCCTCGACCTTACACACCCTTTAGAAACTCAGGTCAGCAAGGAAGGGCGAAACCCAAGCTCCGCCGAGCGCCCAACTTTCCAACGCCTCCAAGGAAGAGTGCCCGGAGATGCCTCGCGCTCGGCCAGCCCCAGCCACGCCCCTCCGGGTCCTACCTCTTTTCCCGGCTTCCCCTCAGCCCCACCCGGAAGTCGACACGGCTTCAGGCCGGAAGCGCAGGGCCCGGGCGGCTCCTATGACTCTATCAGCCCCGCCCATTTGCCACGCCCCACTTCTCTGGCCCAAACCGGAAATGAGGTCAGAGAGGGAAACGGTGGCGGGGAGACTCGGCCCCCAAAGCGGAGGCCGTCGGAGGTGTCCGCAGCAGCCGGTGAGGGGGAGGAGTGAGCTGAGAAAGTCGGGGTCCAGGGGGCTGCGCCAACCGGAAAGGGGGCTCCGGACCGTGGCCGAGGGGTCAGGGGCGCCTTGGGACCGCGACGGTCGGCGGGAGGACGGTGGCGGGGCCTTACTTTTTAAGGGCCCATGGTCCTCGTCCCGGGGGAAAATCGTCGGGTCGTCTGCGGAGCGACAGCCCCCTCCCTTCCTTTCTTTCTGGTTCTTTTGGGCCGGCGACTAAGAAAGCAGGATTGGTGACCGAATCCTGGTGACTCTAGCCCTGGGGGACGGTTTGGAGCGTGGGGGAGGGTCCTTGGGAAGACGCTTTTCCTCAGCTATTTGGCCGTGCTGCGACCCCCTCTCTCGGAGGGCGCTGAGTCTCCAGAACTTGCTTTCTGGCAGTTTTTGCCCAGATCCCCTAGAGCTGGTGAGCCCAAAGAGCTGCCTCTTGCCGCCTCCTGACGCCCCTGCTCC
This sequence comes from Uropsilus gracilis, assembly GCA_004024945.1. Lineage (NCBI taxonomy): Eukaryota > Metazoa > Chordata > Mammalia > Eulipotyphla > Talpidae > Uropsilus > Uropsilus gracilis. The sequence continues at coordinate 47,420 of PVHY01006049.1, forward strand.
CTCTGCCCTTCCTTGACCCATCCCCTAGTCTCAACCGGCTTTCCCCCTCCCACCCTGACCCGGCGTTCGCCCTGCTTCTGGCTGTGCTGTTTGTTCCTTTGCGAGACCCAGCTGACCGTTCCTCTCCCTGGGGGTTGCCTGGACCTGGGGTTGCTCTTGGGCTTTGCACCTGAGGCTGGAGGTGTGGGGGTCCCATCGCCTACTTTTCGAATTGTAACCTTTGAGGCAGAGAAGGCTACAGGAAAGGATTCTGCACAAGCTTTCGACTACCATTTGGTAACTTAGCTCCACACTGAAGTTTATATGGTTCTGCCTGAGTCTTAAAAAGTAGCCGTTCTTTATTATGGATGTAGATTTAGACCTGTTGTTCACACTTGTTTTTCTGTTTTGGTTTTAAGGACCAAAGCCTGGTCTTAACTTTTTTGACCATTGCTTCAGGAAATACGGTAATTTTATTGTGTGGGTTTTGACACGTTGAAGTTTTGTTTGGCTGGTAGTTTTGGACCTAGGTGTCCCAATGGCTCATACAGATGTGGCAAATAAGCCAGCTGACTGCTTTCTTGCTTTTCAATTCGTTGGCATAAGGACAGCATGAAAAATAGGTTTCATGAAGGTCTTTGCAAAACATAAACCACTAACGGAAATGTGGTTTGAGACTGACTCCGCACCGAGTTTTCAAGCTTTAATTATTGTCTTGAAATACTCTGGGCTTTTCAAGGGAACTAGGGAATATGTAGTAGTTGTGTGAATTATATTAGGCATTTCCCTTTAAAAGGGAATTTTAAAAATTAGTCATTATTTACATCTTTTGGAAGATGTGATTCTGAAGTGATTTCCTTCAGAAATAGTAGTTTGAGAAAAATTGGAAATTTTGGAAAGCTGTTAGCCAGAAATCTGAAGAGACCACCCATTCCCTTAAGCTTGTATTCTGACTTGGGGATTGTCTGGCACGAAAGCACATGATTAGGATGATACTTATTTTCTGAAAGATGGAGATACGTTGTTATTATTAAAAAATATGTGCTATATTAAGGTTCTCTACCTGGTAGCTGCCAAATGTACCTGGGACCAGAATGGGACCCCCAAAAATAGTCGTGTCCCCCCCACACACTCTGATGGCAACCCTGGGTCACTTCACTACAAACTGTGGGACAACTGTGCAGTCTTCTTTAAAATGTGCTAAGTCGTTTCTGCCTCTGGTCACAAGCATTCTTCTCAGTAACCACAGACTGTAGAGCAGTCCTTTCATCCGCTGTTTTAAGTGTTTTTCTGCTCCTTTAGAACGGGACATTTTCTAATCTTTATAGAGTTCATCACAAGGTAATGGAGTGACATTCAATTGGGTAAGAGGGGAAAACCCGCTCCCTTGAGTTTGCTTGCTTTTGGTAATATCCCAGTTGTCATCTGGTGAGTGTTTAGGTTTTGGTGTTTTAAGAATAGTTGACTGAAGGCATTTAACAAGGGCAAAACACCCATTTTTAATGGCCTAAGGGAATGTAGTTGGTGGGAACAGAGTCTAATTCTAGCCAGATGAAAGGTGACTTTATTTTCTGTAGGTAGGTGGACTCTGCAGGGCCAGGATCTCTTTCATAAATTATTCCGAAACCATAATCCTACTCAGGCTTTTTTTTTTTTTTTTTTTTTTTTTCCAACTTTTGGCAGATGTGGCCTCATGGATGAGCTGGTACATGACTTAGCCTCAGCCCTGGAGCAGACATCTGAGCAGAGCAAGCTTGGTGAACTGTGGGAGGAGATGGCTCTGAGCCCTCGGCAGCAGAGGCGGCAGCTTCGTAAGCGACGAGGCCGGAAGCGCCGTTCAGACTTTACTCACCTGGCAGAGCATACCTGCTGTTACAGTGAGGCTTCTGAGTCCAGTCTGGATGAGGCCATTAAGGACTGTCGAGAAATGGCCCCTGTCACCAATTTTAGTGACTCTGATGACACAATGGTAGCCAAACGACACCCAGCTCTCAATGCCCTTGTTAAGAGTAAGCAGCATTCTTGGCATGAATCTGACTCCTTTACGGAAAATGCACCTTGTCGACCACTCAGACGGCGTAGGAAGGTGAAGCGAGTGACTTCAGAAGTGGCTGCCAGCCTTCAGCAGAAGCTTAAGGTATCCGATTGGAGTTATGAAAGAGGCTGCAGGTTCAAGTCTGCTAAGAAGCAGCGTCTGTCCCGCTGGAAGGAGAATACTCCTTGGACCTCATCAGGCCATGGGTTGTGTGAATCAGCAGAAAATAGGACTTTCCTAAGCAAAACGGGAAGGAAAGAAAGAATGGAGTGTGAAGGAGATGAACAAAAACAGGGCTCTGATGAAAACATGTCAGAATGGTGAGAGCTCCCTTACTGAGTCAGACTTTCCTAGTTGTTTTACCCAAAATACAAGTCCACAGTCTAGATGAGTTCAGCTTCCTTTCAAACCAGCCCCTGTAGTATTACTTTGTAGGCTTCCTTTAACCAATCAACTAGTGTTTATTTCTAGCTTTTAAAGTACATTCATGGTTCTGTTTCTTGTGGCAAGAAGGCTATATGTAATAGAAACCCATTAGTTTCTAAAACGTGTTCAAAATGTGTATCTCAAATGTATAAGAAATTTATTTTAAAAACAGCTGACTGTTGTTTATGCCTTGTAGCTCATACAAAGATATTGTTCTTTAGAACCAGAGTCTGTAGAGGCTGGTGTGTAGTGTGTGAGAGAGGAAATGCTGGTGCCTGACAAATGGAGTTTGTAAATGCTCCTGGTGAGCTGCCCATTAAGAATCACGACTTTTTGTTCTTCAGGGCTATTATTCTGTTCTCTGCTTCTTACTGTTTGACTGTATTGACTTTACATGGCTGACATTCAGACACATGGTGGGCTTAGAAAATAACATTGTTGGATGTCATTAATCTTCCACTGAGTGCGATGGACCTGGAGAAGTTTGTTTCAAATGGCACCTGTTTAAAATGTCAGTAGTTTTTATTGACAGTTTATTTTCACATCTCAGATAGATAGTCCTAGGAATATTAATATATCCCAGCTTGATATTTAATATTAGTCTGTGATGTCTGTTTCCCAGTGAGGATGTTACAGGCATTTTGCATGGGGCGGTTCTTTGTGGTGAGGGACTAGCCCATGCCTTGCAGAGTATTTTGCATCTCTACATTGTTCCCATCCCCCTTTACAATATCAATTTGCATGCCTAAGCGGGTTGAATACTTCTGGTTGAGAACAATTGTTATTTTATTATTGTCAGTCATAGTTAGCATTTATTAGGCACTAACCTTGTGCCAGGCACTGTACTGTTGTGCACAACATATATACTTATTTAATGTTCACCATTCCACTGTATGGTAGGTACCACTAATATTTTCTAGGAGACAATAGGTCAAACATTTTTAGGTCTGTCCAGGATCATCCAGTGACAAAACTAACAGTCAAACCTGATTCCAGAAATCGTATTTAGCCACCATGTTTTGCTGCACTTTCACTTTGCCTTTTCCATGGCTCTTTTTTGGTCTTAACTTTCACAACTGTAAAGGAGATGACCTTTCTTAGGACTTCTGAAATTTGTCTGAAAACAGAGACATAAATCTTAGGAACTGAGAGGACAGGCTATGCCAGTAACAGGAAAAGCTGTTAAAGATCTGATGCCTAGACCTTTCATGAGTGATTTTTAACCTGTTTAAAATTTTTCTTACTGTATGTTTGGCTGTCTGTACAACTAGGTAGGCTCATATCAGACTTGTCTAATTTTCCTTTCATGTATATTCTGGCCAGTTCACCCTATTTATGTGTGTTATTTGGATAATAAAGATTTTCCCCTCTTACCATGCTATTTTTTGACTAAACAAGAAAAACATAGTTGATTGTAACCCTTCACAATGTGGAAACCCTCAGTTGAGACATCGGTTTGTTTCAATATTGAGCATACATACCTAACAATTTTCTTACTGTTGAGTATAGTGATTTTAAAAGCAGCCTTCTGGGCGGTTGTATATATTTCTTCAGCAAAATTAATTTCTTGTTAAATTATAACCTTATGTATCAGGAAGACTGTTAATTAAGATAACATTTCACATGTGGTTCCACATTCAGAGCCTATAATCTAGTCTTTCTTGTACCTTCTTATACCAGATGCATCTGTTGCACGTATGGTCAGGATGTGATCATATAAATTCTTGTTATATGAGAGCCTGCATGAATGGAAGTAGGCAACAATTCTTATGAATTCCTCTCTTCTCAAAGTGAGGAGACCTTGTTACAGCATTTGTATTCTACCTACTCCATTATTTCTGGTCTTTTAATATTATGGATGCCAAAGTCCTTGTAGCTATGAGGAAATGGTGGTAGAGTATAAACATAAAGTGGGATAAATTCTTTGGAATCTTCTAGTTATTTAGGAGTCTTATATTCACCTGAATTTAGGTTGATTCATTTGTTACTGCAAATAGAAGATCTTAGTACTGGTATCCCCTCCCCTTTACCTTTCTACTCTATGGGGACAGTGCAGTGATCCTCACTTAGGTTTTGACTGTGTATTTATGTTCAGCTTCTCATAAAGTACTTAAATTCTTCTACCCTTCATTACTAAGCATACTTTGTAAATAGGACTAGCATTAGAGTCTGTTTAAGTAATAGTGGATGAACTGAATATTATTCTGTCTCAATAAGTTGGCTCTGTCAAAATTTTCCTACCATTTTCTGCATTAAAATAAATACTTGGAAGAATCCTGTTGGTTACTCTCATAAGTCTGTTTGAATGTGCTACAGTTTATTTGCATACAAATCAAATAGAACTTTATCCTTTATTGGTGATATTGAGGGTTGCAAGAGTATATGATCCATCTCACAGAATTAGTAGGATAAAGTTGATTATTAAGCTTACTTAGCCTAGTTCTTTGGAAAGCAATGTTTTTTTCTTAAATCCTATATAAGTTTGTTTTAGGTTTAAAAATAGGTATCTCAGTCAACTTTATTTCTAATTTCCTTAATTTTATTCTACTAACTAAACATGCAGTAGTTTTAAGCTTAACAAGTTTTTTTTTTTTATCTTTCTGTTCTTCCTCCAATTCTATACCAACCAATCCCCCAAGAAACCGAAAGTAATTATGATGTAATAGTTTTATACCTGCAAAGAGATCAAACTTACTTTAATATTTTTCTGTGCATGTATGTTTGAATATTCTAAAATGGAGCAACTCTTGTGAAATTACTGATCTTTATTCAAATTGTCATATAGCAGTTATCAGGTGATTCATAGTCTCATTTTGCTGTATTCACTAACAAATCAGTTGTTCTCCTTGAATATAGTTTAGCTGCTGTTTTTTCATAAGTGAATTGGTTTGGTGATGGCTTGAAGTTGCAGTCAGGAGGCTTCCTCGTGATGTATTAGAGGCCCAATCTCACAGGAAAGAAAATATTCCCTTCTCTTGGAAGGCAAGTGACAGAGATAGAGTGCTAACCCTTCCCCCTCTCCCAGTCCAGGCTGACCTTCTGCGGCCCCTTGGTGCCTCTTGTTTTCTTATTTTTATAGAAAATCAATATCCCTTTTGACACAAACAATAGCTCAGAAGCAAGAATAAATGGGAGAAAGCTGAGATCTCTGTCCATCACCTCTCACTTTAACTCCCCTAAACTCTTTAATTATGAGTGTGCTTTGCTTCAGGTATTTGTGATGGTGAAATTGCTAAATGAGGACCATTTTAACCAAAGATTGGGTGATCAATAACATTTTATAGCAGTAGCTTGTTGGATCAATAGCATTCATTATTTCATGGTTAAGGTAAGTAGCCTCCTTTGCAAGTGGAGGTCATTAATCAGGGGTTACTGGAGCTGTAGAAAAGAATGTATGTGGTAGGCTGAGGATGTTCTGTTTTCTGTTCTGTAAATAGGGATGCTGACCAAGAGTATATTTACCACTGTTGCAGATGGTAGTATTACATTGGAGAGTATTGAGTGAGAATATAGTGTGCTTAAGTAGACTTAGAATTCAACTAGGAACACCTGGAAAAGCAGCTTGCAAGGTGGATTTGAAGATATGTCTCTTGAATTATGCTTTTTATATATATATATATATATCATATATATATATCAGTGTGTAGTGTAACTATATGTCAGTATGAAAGATAACTTTCTAAAAATTATATTTCATTTCTATAAAAATGAAGTGAATTCTTTCCCCAGTAAATAAGTCTAGCTCACAGGAAGGATTCAGGCACTGCGTTGGTGACCACTTAACAGTTATTTTAGAATCAAGAATGTTTAAATATTCTGTAATTCTTTTCAATCACTGCTTCTTTCCTATCATTGTTAACTTTCTGTTTTAAAAGCATCTGATAAACAGCCTTAACTGCCCATTAATATACTTTGGAAAACATAAAACATTGCAAAGTCGCATCTCCAGAAACATTTCCTCAAGCTGCTGCAGGGGTGATGGGGTGTGCAAGCGGAAACCCACAGCGACAGCGCTGGGTCTGCCTGGTAGTCAGATTGTGTAGGCAAACAAGAATCAACCCTTGTCCAGAAATAAAAGTTTAGTTTTAATCAGAAAGTTAGGCAGCTCGGTTTGAAGTAAGTGTTGTTTATCTTTTATTTCCTAATAACTATCTTTGCATTTCTGTTTGGAAACAAACTGTTTGGTAGTAAGAGGCATCACAGGACGTTGAGTTCTGAGAGTTAGAGTACTATCATTGGAATGGACAAGAGAAAGAAAAGGCGCTCTTTAGTGCATTCAGGACATTGTAGTGAGTCATACTTTTATTTATTGCACGCTCCTGGAGTGGTGTCAGCATCAAGCAGTGGGGGTTAAAGATGTCTCAGTTCCACGTAGTTGTAGATGTATGAGATGAAAACCTGTGTGCAGCACTGGAAATTAGGCTAAGGGCTCTTGGCCAGAGCATATTGCCCATGTCCGGAGTAGTAAAGAACACACCCTTTCTATTAGTGAATACCAGACTCCAGGTAAACCATTTCTTAACAAGAAGCCTTTGAATAAGTTATACACCATAAAGGGAAAGAGGCCATCATCATGAAAATGCAGAGAACACATTTTTGAAATTGACTTCAAGTGGTAACCAGAAGAATATTTTAGAAAATTTTCATTGAGATACAAGAAAATGTAGTTATTTTGAGCCGGGAGTAGTAAGTCAGAGCAGAAAGTTCACAATTTTAAAGCCTTATAACGTGGGATGAAAATTTGTAGGGAAATTTGAACTGTAATTGCAATGTTAAAATGAAGAACAATTCACTTTGCAGACAATTGAGTTGATGTAGAAAATTTGGGAAGCCCCTCTGAAATGCCGAGAGGGAAGAGATAAATTGACAGAAAGTGATAGATCTGGAGGACAGATTGTAGAGGCCCAGCCTGCAGGTGTGTAAGTATTCCCAAGGATGAAACTCGAAGGCATTGGAATAGAAGAATGACTTTAAATATACTAAAAGGAAAAAGTTTCTGAGTTAAAAAAAAGCAAGCAATAAGATTAAGAGGAGAAAACAATTGAAAAGAGACCTCTTCCTTAGACATATCCTGGCAGTATCTCTGCATTCTGCATTGTTGATGGTGGTTGTACTAGTCATGGAAAAGTATCATAAAGGGGATGAAAATAAAAGCTGTATTCATCTCTATAGTACTAAACGTGAGAAGCTGTTAACAGAATATTGAGGGGGAAAGATTGCCACTCATTTTTCTTAAGTAAGGAATTAATTTCAGAAAGGAATTCATAATAATGCTATATTATCTTATCTATTGCTGCAAAAAACAATGGCTTAAAAGCTGTTAAGTTTTAACAGCTTTGAGCAATAAACATTGATTGTCTCACAGTTCTTCAGGTTAGGAATCTGGGTGGTTCTGGTTCAGAATAATATTGCGTTAAGTTGTTGATGTGGCCTGTGGTTATCTCATGGCTTGACTGGGGCTGAATAATCTACTAAGCTCTTTCTCAGGATTGTTGGCAGATTTCATTTCCTCGAAGGCTGTTGGACAATCTCAGTGTTTATGTGACCTCTCCGTAGAGTTGTCAGCATTCTCAATACATGGTAATTGGCTTCGAGCAAATGAAAAGAATGCCCCTAGGATGGAAGCCATAGTCTTATAACCTAATTTCAGAAGTAACTTGCCATGATTCTGCCTTCTGCTGTTGGTTACACAGATCAGGGTGTGAAATAAAGGTAGCTGGGATTAGTGATAGTCATCTTGGAATCTGGTTACTGCAGATGGCAACTAAAATTTTCCCCTAATCTGGTGTGAAGCTAAATTCAGAAATAGTATTTTCAAGCTAACATAATTCCAGAACTTTCTAGATGAATGCTTTTCCTTTGCTTTCAAAGGAAGGGCATGTAGTAACCATAAGGCAACCATGGTATGGATCCCTGAGAATAAATTTTTGTGTATTTTAAGTAGGCATACTGACACCAAATGTTTATTTCTAAAAGTTAAATTATGGCATTAAGAGGGAGAGCTGCTTGGGGTGTTTCTCTTATTTTTCATGGTGTTCAATGTGTATGATCCATTTTTAGCTGATAAGTCATAGTAGCTAAAGCACAAATACAGGAAAAATATGCAGGAGCACTACATGTTGACTTTTGATTTTATGATCTACAAAGATGCTAAAAGGTAATTTTATCAGGTTCATTTTAAACAACATTAAACATTCTATTTAGCAAAACTTTTTATAGTTGATTAAATCATTATTGAAACTCTACTGATGTAATTTTTCTTTTTATTATTATTATAATCTCTAAGCCAAAAGTGAATGAAGGCTATAGTATTGATTTATAACTTGGAAAGGGAAATATGCTTCTACTTTTAACTGGTGTTTTATTTCGGCATGTTGTATATACAAGCATGCTGTGAAGTTCTTGCTTTTTCCCTTAGCAAGTTATGCTAAAAATTTCTTGCATATGATTAAGACTTTCACACTGCAAATTTTTGTGAACCATAATCTTAATCTCTTGTACCCATCCCTCCCCTAATTGTAACCCCTCTCCCTTCCTTTGCTCAGTTCTGCTGACAGTTTTTTTACTTGTCCTTTTGTTTGTTTTCTTATATCCCACATATAAGTAAGACTGTCTGGTATTTCTCTTTTTCTTTCTGACATTTCTGCTAGCATGACTCCTTCTAGCTCCATCCATGTTATCACAAATGCATCAAATTTGTCTTTTCTGATTGCTGAATAATAGTTCATTGTGTAAATAAACCACAACTTTCTACTCCATTCATCTCTTTTGAGGCATTTGGGTTGTTTCCATACTCTGGCTATTGTAAATAGAGCTGCAGTAAACATCCTAGTACAAGTGCTAATTCAAGTGTTTTTATACCCTTTGTGTAGATTCCCAGAAGTGGGACTGCTGTATGGAATGGTAGTTCCATTTTCAGTAGCTTGAGGTCCTCCACACAGTTTTCCATAGTGGCTGAACCAGTTCACATTGTGAGTTTTTCTGAGCGAATAAATAGAATTAGGAAATGCTATTAGATGAAATATCATTTCCAAATAGTAAAATCATACTTTTGTGTAATAAGTGTCCTATATGACATAGATTAATTTTCTTGATAAAGAGAAAACATAACCTCCTTTGACTATAGTCTGAAAAATTTGGCAATACTGATATAGCATTGTCATTATCCAGTAGTATATGTATATGTAGTATATGTATATGTATAGACATATACATATATATATATATGTAACTTCTAGACAGTTCAGGCTCTTTCAAGAAAAGTGACTCTCCTTAAATGCTGTTAACAAAAATAGAAAATGTTCAATAACAACAAAGTTTTAGGTTATGATTTTCTTGATCTAGCAGATTTCTTTGGGCTTGTTTCCTTTATTTAGATTATGAGGAAAGAAAGAAATCCATGCAAAGAAGAATCAAGTAACATTATATCTTATAGTACTTACAGGCACCTGGAAGTGAATAAGGAAAAGAATTTATGGACTTTATAATAAGGCAATAATTATATTTTTTAATTGTAAGTATTCAGCGTTCCATAAACATTGCAGAGTTGACTTTATATGTTCAGCAGGGATTGACAGACATCCTCTGTGGAGACCTTGATAGTATTTCAGCACTTTGTGGGCTGCTGTTCTCATTGTAACTACTGAATTTTGCAGTTGTATGAAAGAAGCCATAGATTAAACATAAACAAATGATTATGCTTTTGTTCCAGTAAAACTATTTCTATACTGTGAAATTTGAATTTAATATTTCCACATGTTACAAAGTATTCTTTTCAACTCCACCCTCTCCTGCAATTATTTTAAAATATAAAAACCACTTTTAGCTCATAGGTCATACAAAAGCGGGTGATGGGCTTGTTTGCTGACCCTTAAGCCTCAGCTTGTGATACTTGTAACCAGTAGAGCATGGAGTGAGTAGACTGTATGTCCTGTGGCCTAATGTGCTTTTTTTAAGTCCACCTTAATTTGAATTTAAAAATATTAAATTTGCTTTGTTTTCAAGACAAGAAGAAAAGAATAAAATAGTAATTTGAGAGATTATGTAGTAATACTCAATGGAGTTACAACATTAATATTCCTATGATTTTGCTGAAATTATAAAAATGATGCCATTCACTATACAGGCCTAGTTACTTGAATTCGAAAGTAGAAAGGATGTGGTACATACTGAGAACTTTTTCTGGATTTATCTGGAGAGCTCTTTGAAAGTTCTAACTCTACCAGAATACAGTGGTACAGGTTTGTGAGACTTTTTTTTATAGTGACGCCTTCTGTACTTACACATATAGAAGAAACTAAAGTGGAAGAACCTTTAAAGAAATCAGTTATGTTTTACTAGCTCTTGCAGCAAATCTGTTGAATCTGGCTTTCAGAGACAGGCTTCAGTGAGGAAGACATTGCTATTTAATGGAACCAACACTTCAGGATTTAATGTTGGTAAGGTATTTGGAAATATTGCAAAATACAAAATATTTTCAGATTTTTGACTCAGAAATATAGACTGGGTTTTGCCAGACTGTTCCATATCCAGCATGGTTAGGAGGCATCTTTTTATTTTGGTTTCTTCCATCTTACAGAGCAGGTGAAAAAGAAAAATAAAGAAGTGGAAAGAAACACTTCCAGTCAAGGAAAGATAAATTGTTAGCAATAGCTCAGAAAATGATGTTGATTGGACAGAACTCTATGGGGTGAAAGTTTTATTTCAGTGAGTTTAGGTGGAATTTATTATTTTATTTTTACTTAGATCCTTTTTTGAGAATTTTTGTTGAATCCATTTATATGAAGAAAGATAATTTAGAAAATACAAGTTTTGGCATATGACTTTAAAAGAACTCATGGATTTCTGTGTGTTGCTTTGTAAATGGAGGAAAATGAGAGTTGCTACATGTCTTGAGGTTAATTTCATTTGAAACTGACAGTTGACAGCGTATAAAAATAAGGGCATATTTGTAAATTGTGTTACTATGTCAAGTTAGATGGTGAAAGCCTTAATAACTTTCTAGTGTAAACTACCAAAGTGATGTTAAATATTTTTAAAGTTACTTGATATACAAGTTTTAGAATTCTCTTGTTTTTCTTTTGTTAGTAGGGTTGGGGAACAAACTTCCCCATGACATTTACATTTCTGATTAGCTAATGGGCTGGAGTGAAATTTGGTGAACTTGAATTATTGCTTTGCCTTTAGCTAGAAATGATGTGTTGTCTTGTGTTTTACTTTTTTTTTCCCCCAGTGAAACCAGCAGTGTGTGTAGCAGCAGTGACACGGGGCTCTTTACCAATGATGAAGGCCGGCAAGGTAATCTTGATTCCATATCTGGGTATTTGGTTCAGTGTTTCTGGGAAGTCGAATGATTACAGGAGTCACTTTCTGAGGATATAATGGTTGTCAGTGGCACTGGTTCTCAAAGTTTGGGGCATAAAAGAACCACCTGGGTGTTAGCAGGGTAGGGGGCTTCCCCTTTTTAATTTTTGTCACTGTGGATTCTCCCGCCTGCATGCAAGCAGTTGCCCAGAGATCAAACAGCAGTAAAAGTCTAATAGTCCACACCTGCACAAGTACCCCAAACAGAAGGAGCCCCACTTCTGCTCCTTGGGTTCCTGCATGGGATTTACCTCAGTCTGAATCACCACATTACATCCTTGTCCTTTGGTCCTCCGTCACTCCCAGTGTGAGGTTCAGCTTGGTTCTCTCCAGGTTGCACAGTGGCTTAGCACTTCAGGGTCACCTCTCCTCTACCTTCACACAGCCCCAACTGTTGGGGCTGATGCTGGAAGAGCCCCAGAACTCCGCTTCTGGATCCTTTTCTTTCTGGTGCCAAAACGTCTGAGTACTCCAAACTTACCTCCTCTCTCTCCTTCCCAAAAGTTCTTGTCCCAGCATCTGCTCCTTTCTTTTTTTATCCTGTCTCCCCCTCCTCCAAACCAGAAACCCAGTTTCCCTCTGCACATCCTCTTGGTGCTTCATTTTCTCTTCCACATCTGGGATTTGCAATGAAGTAAAAGTACCCTTACCCTGTTTAGGCCTCTGTGTTTTTCAGACACAGCTAATTGGGAATGCCCAAACTTCATGAACAAATACACTGCCCAAGTTGGGGACAAATGCACTACCCATGTTGAGGTCTAAGCTTCACTGGGAACTCTTTTTTTTTTTTTTTGAGACTAGGTCTCGCTATTTTTGCCCGTGGAACCGCAGGCTCTCGTTGCCCAGGGTACCACAGACTCAAGCAGTCCCCAGCCTCAGCTTCCCAGGTAGCTGGGATTACAGGTGCACACCACCACGCCCAGCTATTTTTTGGTACTAGGTCTCACTACGGGCCCCAGGCGGGACTCGAACCGTAATCCCTAGCCCCAGCCGCTTCATAGGCTGAAGCTTACAAGCACGAGCCACCGTGCCTGGCCGTTCACTGGGAACTCTTAAAACTGCAAATTTCCAAGCACTTATAAGTTTAATAGGTTTAAAATTGACTTCTGGAAACTGCATTTTTCACAATCCTCTGTGCTGATTCTTAGGCACGTAGTTCATACTTTGAGAATCATTGACACCAAGCTGCCTCCCTCTCCCATGTTAATGGGACTTTTGGAAGTTGCTTTTTATTAGAACCCCAAATCCTTATGTATTACACTCTTTTGTGGCATGTTAAGACTTTGTGTTAACATAAGAAGAATTTATTTTTCTAACTTTTCTTAATGATTGTAGTGTTCTCAGTGAGTAAGTTGTAGAAAACATCTTCTTTCTAAATGTAAAGTTCCTGAAATTTAGTATAGAACACTGAATAAAGAAAGCTGGTATTAATTTAATTATCAGTTCTTTATTTTTACTACCTAAACTGTAATTTGAAGCTTTGTTTTTGTCCTGTACACTTGTTTAGGGTCACACTACTTGTGCACCAGTAAGAATTTATGTAGTTCTTTGAGCTATCGATTAATAAGGAATTTGTAGATTTCTAAAGTCCCTTCTTACTCTGAAATCCAATGATTTTTTTCCCAAGTTACTGAAAAATTGAAGTATAGTGGCCACTTGTTTATATTGACTCAGGTAGGCTCCCTAGTAACTAAAGGGATCCTGGGGCTGGGATACTGGGGATTCTCTCATCCGTGCCTCAGAATTGTGGGCATTGAGATGATTTAATCATAGTGGAGTTGTTCTTATGACACTATCATGGAAGTTGCTATGAGTATATTGCTATCCCATTATGAATGTGAGGGAGCTGAGTGTTGTTAGAGATGTTCAGTTAGGTTCTACCTAGGACCTTGGTCCTCTTATATCAGGAGATTCTGGTTGTTTTTCAATGAATGAATTGCTGCGTATGATCAGTTACTAACATTTACTCATTTTTTTCTGCAGTGCTAGTACAAAATAAATGTCCCTCTTAAAGATTATGAAGCATAATTACATAGAGATGAGAAAGTGTGGGCCTCTTACACATAAAGTTTTCAACCTTTGGAAAGCCTTTCCACTGATAAGAAAATCCTTGCTTTATTATGGAAGATTATATTCTGTAACTCCAACTCTCCTCTATTTCTACCTAAGTTTCACACATTCTGGGGATATTAAGATACTTAGATTCTTGCCTCAAAGCTATTATTTACGTCTACATCGTTGTTTATGCTGGTTCCTGTCTGAAATCTCATTCTCACCTTTTCTTGAATGTCTGGTCATTTGCCAAGAACCAGTTCTCCTCTTGCCCCTCTGGGGCAGTATTCATGACCTACATCATTAGGTCTTCTTGCTCTCAATTTCTTGTTGGGTTTAGCCAGTCGGAGGCACAGCAGATTTTGGGAGGGAGCAAATAAAATAGGTTATATTAATCAATTTTTTATTATGACAATAGCCTCCAAATTTCAGTGGTTTAGCACATTTATTTCTTGCTCTGAAACGGAGAGTTGATTGTGGTTCTGCTCATCTTACCTGCACTCAGCTGGTCTCCTGGCTTAAAGTTTAGTTGTATCTACACTGTGTATATGATACTGAACCTATGCTAAAAGAACAGTAGCTCTTTGCTACTTGGAATTCTTGAAGGTGGTGGACATGAATGCCAAGTAACCAAACCAGACCACATATAAATATTCAAAGCTTTTGCTGGAATCATATCTGCTAATGTTCTGTCTAAAGCAAGTCTTATGACCAAGTGAATGAGGAGATGTGTTCTGCTTCAAGAAAAAGGCTTTATGAAATCCTGAGGCAAAAGGAAAAGAGCATGGAGGTATCACTCTATTACAAGGAGATAGTAGAGTTGGAAACAGCAATAAACTCTACCACATTGGATTATAACTTACTCTGTTTCCCCTGCTGTTGGACTGGTAGGGGGCAGTGGTTGATTTGCCCGCTGGAGACAACCACTCCTCTTAGACAGCCTTTTCTTACCATAGTTCTCTTTCTGGGTTCTTAGAACCATTCTTTCCCCTTGCTACTTCAGATCTGTGAATCTAGAGCTGTGGTGCTGACTTCAGGGTGCCTCACTCTTCCTTACTGATTTCTCTTTACATTGTCCCTACCTTTGTCAATTGTAACTTCATTGATGTCTTCATTACCTTATTTAAATGTGCACATTTCCTGAAGGGATTCTGAATGATGCACTCAGTGTACTCATCACTCCCTAAGAACCTCTGTATTCTCTGTACTTGCTTTCTTACCACTTAACCCTATTACAGTATTGTCTGAAGATGGGTGTCCTTTCCATTGTAGTTTTTCAGAGACAGGAATTTTTAAATTTTTTGCAGCCACAATAGGTTACACATTGCCTGGCATATAGTGAACTTTTTATAATTATTGGGAAACCCAGATAAGGGGAAAGTTTCCCTATAAACAGAATTTGTACATAGAACTTCAGATTTTAGATTATAAGGTAGCAAAGACTGTTTTGGTTAAAGCAAAATTCCAAAGGAGCAGCAGGACAGAGGACTGATCCACTCAGCTTCTTCCTTACTCTCTGGCAGCACTCCTGAGGAACTCCTCCTGGCGTACTCCTCCTGGCATCCTAATGAACCCAGGTTGAAGACAACTGGGCTAGATGATCTCACAGGGTTCCTTCTAATTTATTGAGTTTGTTTCATATCATCAAAAGTTTCATGTGCTTAAGAACCAAAAAAATTCCCATTATAGTCTGTCATTTGTCATCAGGAAATCTTAGCTAGCTAGTTTTAATTAATGATCTAAGGAATGCTTATGCATAAGAAAGGAATTAACATGTTGAAGTACAGAGAAGCTAATCGTTGTTAACTTTCTTTTTTATTGATATTACATTATAGCATTATATAAGTTCCAGGTGTTAATCACTAAAAATCAACATATGTGCATACTATATTAAATTTACTACTAATGGTCCAATTCTCTTCTTCATCATACAGTTAACACCTTTTGGTCAACTTACCCTTCCCTTCTGGTAAACACTTAATTGGTCTTACAGTCTGTGTACCACATATGAATGAGATGATATGGTGTTTGTCTTTCACTCTAATTTAATGTCTATGCATAATACCCTCTAGGTCGGTCTTTGTTGCAAATGGTAGGCTTTCATCTTTTTTCTGAGTAGTATTCCAGTAGATACTGCATCTTTATTCAGTTATCTTTCAGTAGGTGCTTGTGGTTTCCAGCTCTTGGCTGTTGTAAATAATGCTGCAGTAAAATGAGGGTACATGTATCTCTTTGAATCAGTGATTTTGTATTTTTTTCTGAGCCCCAGAAGTGAGACACCTTAGTCATATGGGATGACTGTTTTTAACTTTATGAGCAGTCTCCATTCCTGCTTTCCATGACTATCAATTTACAGTCTCATCAACAGCAAACTAGAGTTCCCTTCTCTCCACTTGTTTCTTGTCTTGGAAAATGGCCATTCTCATCATAGATGTGAGGTGATATTTAATCATTATTAATTATAATGCCTATCTCTAATTCATCTTTGTGTACCCAATTTGGTGAGATGGCTGTAGAGTGATAATTCTCAAAATGTGATATACAGACCAGCTTAGCATCACTATGGGGAATTTATTAGAAATGTAAATTTTTAGGTCTGCCCAGACCAGAATCAGAAACTTAGGGACTAGGGCCCTACAAGTGTACTGACATACACTAACTGTTGAGAACCACTATGGTTAATTTTTCTGATAGCTTGAATTGTTAGTTTCAGGATGATCTTTTGTCCCATTAATGACAAAGAAATAAAGAATGATTATACATTCTTTATGCAACTATTATAAGAAATACAAATGTAATAAATCCCTCAGGATCAGCTAGATTTGAATTAAGACATATTTGTGAACTTTGAATCCCCAAGTTCATATATATCACTGAGAATGATACATGGAAGACAGTTTGCTTTTTGCAAAATAATTCAGTCTTTGTGTTGAAATCCTGGCTTCATTATCTACTAACTTGACTTTGACTCTTCTGGGTTTTAGTTGCCTCATTTATAAGTTGGAATTGGTGCAAGGTTGGGAAGAGATAATGTATTTATAGATTTTTAGCATGGATCCTGGTAGCACACAGGGATAGCATATGATCCATGTGCAGTCCAGTGTAGCACAGTATGACATTTTTTATGAGACTGATGATGTTACAGTTTTCATCATGTTGTTTCAGAAGGATAAAGCATTTTTTTCTACTTTATTTGAAGAATGTAACCAAACCTAATAGCACTGAGAACTTATCCTCCCATCTGGTTTTTCATAGAGCATGTTGAAATTCCAGTGTGTGATACAGTATGATCTTCTTCCTCTAGGTGATGATGAGCAGAGTGATTGGTTCTATGAAGGTGAATGTGTCCCAGGATTCACTGTCCCTAATCTTCTGCCAAAATGGACTCCTGATCATTGTTCTGAAGTAGAAAGAGTGGATTCTGGATTGGATAAACTTTCAGATTCCACGTTCCTTTTACCTTCCCGACCAGCTCAAAGAGGTGGGTTCTAAGGAGACTAAAATATGCTACACACTTTTGTGGTTCTTTCGCATCATCCTATGGCAAGCAGGCATACACCTCTAAGCATGCTTTTAGCTTCTTGGAATTTTGAAACTGCTCCAGGGACTTCTCTTGAGGATTCAAGGGTGAGTCTTGGAGCTTGAGGTTCTGTCCGTTTTTACCTAAAAAATCATAAAGGCTTTTAGGAAGATATTTTAGCAGGACATTCCTTCAGCTTACCAATGCCATTTGTGGCAAATTTAGGAACCCCATCAGCGTTTCACAGCTGCTTAACCTGCTGTGAAGCTGGTGGACCAAGTGCTCAGAGGAAGCCTGAGTACTGGATCTTGGAAGAGAACAGATTTCAGTGAGGACACTGAATGTGAAGAATAATGGCGCTCTCTAAATGGATAATTTAAAAATACTTCTTTAAATATTTTTCTTTTAATAATTCTGTGTTGTGGACTTTAAAACAAACATCTACTGCTTTTCCTTCAATTATGATGTAGTGAGGTAGAGTGGAAGAGCCTAGGACAGAGAGAAGGAAACATTGATAATCCTTTCTGGCACTGTTTACCAGATTTTTAGCATTGGTGACTAACTTTGTGACTGACAGAGTTCACTTCATTTCCTTGTGACACCAGCGTTATCACTTAAGATATTGTGCCACTGTTTCCTTGTGGTTGCTTTTAACTCTAAATTTATCATCCCAGGACTCCTGACCAGCAGCCAGCTAGTCAGTTATCCTGTATTTGTTGAGCCTCTGTTGGCACCTACACTTTTATTGGGAACTGTGAACTTGTTAGGATGAATTTAAGTGATTGAAAGGCTCTCTCAAAGCAGATTGTTCTTGGTAAAGTTACTATGCCTATCTGAGGCAAGTGTTTTGCTAGTTTAATAATTTTCCTTGAACATTTCATCGACCTCTTCTGAAAGTTCTTTTGTGGCCCATAAATAAGCAAGAATAGGAAGAAGAAACTTAAAATGGCCTAAAGTCCCATATCCAGAGACAAAGTCACTGATAGTATTTTGGCATCTTCCAGTTGCCTTTTTTATATGTAGAACACATACAGTGATTAGAAAAAAATGATTGCTCTGTATATTTTTTACTATTTTATAAATTAGAATGTTTTTGAGATAGTAACTAGCATTTAGTTTATAACTAGAAATTACTGATATTACCTTATATGTGCTTAGTGTTTTCAGTTTATAAAATACCTAACATGTGTTATTTTATTGGGTCTTGAGACAGCTTTGTAGTATTGGAATAAACAAGTAATTATTATCCTTTAAATGCACAGTTGTGTAGGTCAGAGATAGAAGATTATTCTGCTAGTGACAAAGACATGGGAATAATAAATTCTTGGCAAGTGGTTTAGTGGTAGCAGTTTAAGAGTCAATTTAGTTAGATACTGGCGGCTGAAGTCTTTGGTATAAGGGAGCAGCACATCATTGCTAATGAATCTTCTGCACTTAGTAACTGAGGTCTCTCTTCTTTCAGGCTATCATGCCCGCTTGAATCGTCTGCCTGGAGCTGCAGCTCGATGCCTCAGAAAGGGGCGAAGAAGGCTTGTTGGGAAGGTAAGAGCTCTCACTGTTTCCTAGGCTCAGTGGGTAGATAATATTCCCATGGATTTGCATAAGCTATTGATTACCAAAAGTGCTGTAGCACTCCTGGGAGTTAATTATGCTAACTGAATTTTTTTTTGCAGGTTCACAAGAGTGAGCATTATGTAGCATATAAATAGATACATACATAAAGGATGAGGCTCAATGCATACTGAAGTTCTGACAGAGTAAACACTGTCATGTCAGTCTCTGCTCATAAGTCTGCAGGCCTGATCTCTGGCTCTCCTGTTCTTTTGTTTAATCTTATTACTATAAAATGTAAAATACTCTTGGCTTCCTTATGATTCCTGAATTCATAAATGCACTTTTATTCTAGATTCATTAAGAATAAGAAAATCTATCAAATTCTAGAAGTTCTCCCCCTCCCTCTGCTTGGTCATAAGGGAAGAATCTATTTATTTAGTTCTGCCTTTGAGAGGGACTGCGTCAGGCACTCAGTTCACCTATTCTTTCAGCACCCTTGTAGAAAATGTGGTATTCCCCTTTAGCAGGTGAAATAAACTTAGGTTCAAAGAAGTTAAGCATATGTTACCCAGGTAGAAGTGTCAGAATAGAGAATTAAATCCAGGTCTACTTCCTGTTTATCTTTTTTAACTAAAAATTAAAAAAAAAATTAATGTATTGTTCACTCTGACTTTGAGATTGAAAATAGTTTAAGTCTGGAGCTCATACCCAGTCAGAGAAAATGATAGACAAAGAGTAAGGGGGAAGCATTTTGAGCATTCATTTTGTTTAGTCACTGAACTCTTAGAATGCCTACTGTGTGGGAGACTGTATGCCAAACCTGGCATGTAGTGTGGGAGCCAGAGTCTGGCTGCCCTCAAGGGGCTACTGTTTTATAGTTTAATCAGGGAACTGTTTTCTGAAGTTTTAGCCGTGGCAAAAGAAGTAAAGCTATTTATTTCTAGATGAACTTGTTCCTGAAATGCAGTTTCAAATATCTGATTAGAAAGTCATTTGATTATTGCAAGAATAAAACCTTATTCTTTTGGTTCACTTATTTTGTAGCCAATGAAATGCTGCTTTTGTAATTGTGGGAACTTATTCTTAATGATCTAGCTGGCAGGGTAGGAATACATAGGTTCAGGGGAAGCAGGAGATTGGGAGTGGGAACAGAGCTGGTTTTACTGTTTCTCTTTATTGGTTAGTCTTGACAGATAATGTTCTCACTACCACTTACCTTACTTTGTTTCAGTTCCTATAAAATAAGAGCCTTTCACTTCCATGGAAATAAATCACTTCATCTAGAAGGCTCCCTTTACTTGCCTGGAAGGTAACTAGGGCCTATTAGATGAACCTCCAATGATTTCAAATGAATAGAGTAGTATTTACTTGTTTAATTCATCTTCATCACCTTAAAGGGATATTTGTCATTTCTAGCAAAGGTCACTGTTTTGCTCGCTTTGTTTCCCCTCCCCCTTCTCTTTTCTCTTTTTCTAAATTGTAATCATAAATAATGAGTTTCATTCACAGCTCCCTGCCAGCAAGCTGCTAATTACACAAAGTACTGCTTGTAATTTACACAGTAATAAACTGTAAATTTAAACATTATGGCACTTTAAGTTAATAATTTTTCTGCTGTGACAAATAACTCATTTTTCACCCATTTTCCCATGGCCCTACTACCATGGCTGGGTGTGATCAGGAGGCATAGGTGTAAGGGATGAGTTGTGTGAAGAACCCAATATGCAGTACCTTTTCATTTAGCTCTACTCTACCTGGAATCGGATTGCAAATTAATTTTTCTACGGCCATTTCTACTGAAATATATCCTAATGTTTAGGCTAATTCATACACAGATGAATGTAGATAACAGTATTTGGTGGGAAACAGATGTGTTCTAGTAATAAGCTTAGCATCGTGCCCATAACTTATGCTCACTCATCTTAACACTTATATGTATATAACTCTTAACTCTTGTACATGTTAGTAGATTTTTTTCCAGGTACTGTGATTGATACTGTAAAGGTACTTAAGTTAAATGAAGGGTGAACACCTTCTGCCATTTTCCAAATTTTTGGAGCTGATAGGTTTCTGAATTACTTGTGTTGTTTTGGGTAATATTTCATATGACAATCCTAACATTTTACAAGGAATTTATATGGACTGCTGTTTTTACTTTAAGAGATGACAAATTATAGCAAAGTATAGGGTGATCATTTTTGTAAACCACAAAAATTCTTTATTATGCATCCATTTGGTCAGCAGTTATTTACATGTTGCCAGCAATGCCCCACTGTGAGGGACACAACCCCACACAGCTTGGTGGGTGGCCTGTTAAAAACTGGCTGCTGTAGAATATTTGAAGAAAGTTTCTGTTCCCATACTTTAATAACTCCTGTAAGATACTCATTATTTGTGGCATTAAAATACCAAGTATGGTAAACAGTGTTTATCGTGACTTTTTTGAACACTGGAGAAAAATAATTCTAGGATAACATGTAATTATTGTAAGACAGGCTCCCATGACAAGAAATGCTGTGACTGCTAGGGTTTAAGATTGGCATCTGAGATGTGCTGCTGAGGTTGCTCAGGCTAGCACAGTTAACGGAAAGTGAGCTTGGTGACAGGTCACAGCCTGTGTTTCTGTGGTGGATGACACTCTGTCTTCCTTGTCTTTCCAGGAGACCAGCCTAAGTGCTTTGAGTACTGAGAGGATAGGCCACATCATTAGTGACCCTCGGCAAAAAGAGTGAGTCTGTATATTTACTGGCTATCATAGCTATTGTTGGTGAAGGAAACAGAAGGAAGTTTTATGAAGGAACCTAGAAATCTGACTTTAGAGTTCAAAGAGGATTTCGTAAAGATTGGTGTTTTCTCACAGTTAACATGACTAACACCCTAAACCTATGGTCGTGCTTTTTTTTTTCTTCCTAGACTTGCTTTTATTTCTTTGCTTTTTATATCTATAGGTGCTATACTGTAAAAGTAGACTCTAATGCGGATGTTATATTTTAAACTCATTTTTCTGTCTCGTAAAATTTTTTTGTTGTTGTTCAAAATGGGTGATTGCCTCTATATTGTCCTATATGCACTCCTCGTTTTTAGACCTCTATATAGAGCAATATCTTTTTGTCTAATATAGTCAGTGCAGTTGGAAAACCTATGTGTAGCTACAGGAAAATGGTTCTGCTTTCTTGCCCTAACATTATTGACTCTCTGATGTAGCCTGTACATGTCATGACCAGTATCTGGTTATGACCCTGTGCACATTTAACCTGATCAGATTTATAATTTACAAAACTGACAGGGAGTATGTGTGTGTATGTGTATGTGTGTGGGGGTGTGGGTGTAGGTGTGTGTGTGGGTGTGGGTGTGTGTGGGTGTGGGCGTGTGTATGGGAGGGGTTATGTCCATGTTTCATTGGGGGCCCTGTTTTCTCTGCATAGCTGAGAAACTGCCTTAGTGTCATACTGTAATCTCAGATTTATGTTTTGTGTCTAGTCCTATCAGAAGACCTTCCTTTGAAGAAGTTCATAAACATTTAATATCTTTCTCTTCTCTTCCAACTCCATCTTTTTTCTGATTCTTTGTCTTCATGTTATTATTCTAACATCTTTTAATTGCCCTGATTATAATTTTCCTACAACTTCTTTTATTGTTTTCTTTCCTGTTATTCTCTCCCTCTCTAGTTTCTGGTTACCATCAACTGGGAAAAGAGAACGAAATCAGGTAAGATTGTTTTTCTTGCCATCTTTATTTTATCATTTGATTTCCTTTTCTTTAGAAAGAATAAAGCGTTGGCTTCTGATTTTCCTCACATTTCTACTTGTGCACATGAGGTAAGGTTCCTTTGTGTTGTTCTGATTTTCTTACAGAGCCATTTTTCAAGAATATCCTCATATTTACCTTACAGAACTTTGTAGCCAATTTTCCTTTTTAGGTTCAGTTGTGAAGTTTAGTTTATTGCTGGTAACATATGTTTCATAAGTATTTCACTTTCATTTTAGTTTTGAACTTTGTATAAGAAGTCAGAATGAAACTCCTGGTTATGATTTATTTCAGTATAGCATCTTGTGCTGACAATATTGAAATCTATATAAAACATATATATGTTTATATATCTAAATATATAAAAGTTAGAGCTGTTTTGGGTGAAGTGGGTTTGAGACTGGGAGCCTTGTCTTTTTGGTCTTTTCTCTAATTGCCACTTAACAGAGCCTTTGGCATATCTTACTCTTTGTAGGGTCAAAATTTAAAAGTTACTGATGGTAGGTATCAATTGGGTCCTCTTTAAGGCTCTTTGATTTCAGGGTTAGGAGGGGATTGCTTTTCTTGGCAATTACTTATGAAAAAGATTTTTTAAAAGTAGTGGGTAAAAATTCAGGTTTCCGGGGCCAGGCACCGTGGCGTGTGCCTTTAATTGCAACCTATGGAGCGAGGCTAGGACTAAGAATTGCTTGAGTCCGCGGGTTCAAGACCTGCCCAGGGCAACATAGTGGACCTAGTCCCAAAAAATAGCTGGGTGTGGTGGCACACGCCTGTAATCCCAGATACCTGGGAAGCTGAGGCTGGGGATCGCTTGAGTCCGTGGTACCCCAGGCAACCCCGGGAACCTGAGGTTCCCCAGGCAAAATAGCGACACCTAACCTCTAAACAAAAAACAATACAACAAAAAAATCTCAGATTTCCTGTTGCTGGGTGTTTTTTTTTAATTTTATTATTATTTTTAAATTTTTTTAATAGGTTAAAAAATAATAGCTTAATAGCTGCTTAATAGCTTTGCTTAGTTGATACACATTTTAGACTTAGAATTTTCATCTTGAAGTTACAGTTTCAAAATGAACTAGAGCAATAGTAGACATTACTAGTCTACATTAATGAGATGAATTTAATGAGATGGTTTCTGGACTTGTTATTTTTATATTATAATTTACATTAGAAAAATAATGATACCAAACTTGTTGCTTTATAAATGCACAATAAGGACAAAGCTGAGAAACATAAGTGATATAAGTAAATAATTGTCTTGGTGGTAGATAGGAAAAGTCATTAAAGTGGTTAAGGTAATTAAGGAGGCACTCCAGTTTGGGAGAACCCCAAGCTCTAGGGTATTGTGTTTTCATCAGAGGATCTAAATTTAGAAGGGGACCTGTAGTGACCACCCAGTCCAAAAAGAATTGCTTTGAACCTACCATTCAGAGTTTTTCCAGTCTTAATATACATTTAGTTCTCAAGTTTTTGGAGAGGATTATCTGTTGAGGAAAAAGTCCAAGAAATCTAGGAAATATAAAGGTACTTTTATAGATGGTGTCCCATTCAAACCTCACAGCCACTGTTTGAGGTTGATAAATGTCTTATAGATGAGAGACTGATATTCATAAACTGAAAACAGTAATTTATTTAACCCTCACAACAATTCTGTAAAGTATATACAATGGCATGGAACATCCATTTTATGGCTGGCGATTGTAAAACTCAAAAGAACTTACATAATTTTGAATATACAGCCCTGGGTGGTAGACTGAGCTAAGTGTCAGTTATTCTAAGTCTTAATCGAGTTCTGTGCTAGATTAATCTACATTGTGTTGCTGGGATGTGCTAACAATATTAACTGGAAATATTTGCCAGGATAAGGAATAATGTAAAGGTAATTTCATGCTAGTTTTCTTGAGAACAGAGCTGATAATCAGTGGGCATAAGTTCCTATTTTGGCAATTAGAAATTACTATCCTTTGCCATTTAAGTATTGTCATGTACTAGAAGTGTTTGAACAATCTCTTGAGGTGTGCTGCCTCAGTGTGCTACACTTGTGGGTGTACTCCTGAATATGTGCACTTTATCAAGGGATGTCTGGTATGGCCAAAGAGTTAAGGGTAAAGTAATCAAATAACAAGTAACCTCTTAGAATCAGGTCTTTCATATAAGCCATAATAAAATCATCTCGCTTATTCCTACAGTTGAATCCACTTTCTCCCCTTTATTCTCTGGATGTTCTTACTGATGCTTCTCATCGAAGATGTTCACCAGCGCACTGCTCTGCCAGGTAATTATCTTATGGTCTCTATTATTTTGTTTAGACAATAGCATTTTCCTTCGACTAATTCTTTTCAAATTAATAAGTATGTTTGTATAGTGCCCAAGTTGATCTTTACAGCAACTCTTTGAGGTCAGTAAACGTCTATAGACATTTACATTGAGGTCAGTAAATGTCTATAGACATAGAAGCGGAGGTGGAGTGATGAAATAACATTTTCTTGTAGTGATTTAAGTCTCAAGTCTTATGGTTCGTATGTCATATTTCTTATGCTACAAGCCTCATCTTCAAAGAACATTACTAATGACCCTTGCTATGACCTGCAAAACTCTGCATAATCTGATGTCTGCCCACATGTCCAGCCTTCTTTTATATACTCCTTCGTCCTTATTGGGGGAGAGAGCCACTGGCCCCAGGGAGCTCTGTTTTATTCTCCAAAATAGCAACCCTTCCTGCCCCTGAACCTTCACTCTTGTTCCTTTTGCCTGCACCACTGTCTCTGAGCTCTTGTCATTATTATCTCCTTCATCTAAACTCAAGCCACTTCCTCAGGGAGATCCTCTCAACCATCTGTTTAAAGGGGCTGCCTCCACCTTTGCTCATTATCTATTTCTTTTCTTTATGGCATTCATAGTATGTAATCAGTTTGCTTTTTCCCTTTCCTACTTTTTGCTCTTGTCTCTCACTAGAACGTAAGCTTCAAGTATAGAGACCTTGTCTTGTCCCCTGATATCCCTAATACCTAATACGGTGTCTGGCACTTAACCAGGTATTCAGTGTGTTTGTCAGAATGAATCTTGCACCTTTCAGTATAAATTCTCTTAAATTAGGTGACATAGGAAGTAAATAGGGTTTTGATGTTAGCTTCCCTTAGCAGGCTTGTTATGTACAAAAGAGCAGCTAGTAAGTTGAACTGTGGCAATTTTCTTCTAGTGGCACAAAGAAGCTCTTTTCCAGGTTCTGATTATTTTTCCTTTATAATATGTGCTGAAATGATATATTCAAAGATTTGGGGATTATACCAAGATGTTATTCTTTCATGGATATGGTCATGTTCCATTATGGGCAGTTGTTATATACTCTCTACCATTCTAAACTCTGCATCTATTGCCAGATCTCCCACTAGAGAAATAATATTTTAATGGGGAAGGTCTTTTGAAAAGAGAGCCCATCAAAAGGGGTGTTATCAAAAACATGGAAAATTACTAGGTGATAAGCTACCACTGTAAGACAGTTTCTTCAGTAACATGCTGTTTATTCATCACTCATTCAAAATTTGTTGATTCCCTATCATTTGCCAGGCTCTTTGTTTAGCTCTACCCTCTAGGTGCTTACTTTCTTTTGGGAAAGTCAGGTGTGGAAATCAGGTATGGAGTTGAAGCTCAGAAAGGTATGCACCAGCGTACCATGAAACACATGAAGCCGAGGGAGGTTTGCTTTGAGATGGTAGTGGTGGTGTCACACTGTCTTGGAAGACACATAGTTTCAATCCATGGGAAAGTTGTCCTCCAGCTTTTATGGTAATACTGAGTAAAATAATGACTCAGTATTACTCAGCATTACTTGGGATAACTGTGTAAGTAGCACCATGTGCTGTTTGATGCTAAAAATGGATTATTTGCCCTCCTCTCCTTACCTCTGCTACCTATGGACCTATGCTGTGCTATGCTAGGATCAGTATCCGTGTTTTTAGCTGGTTGCTTGTTGTCTATAAAGCCTCACCCTAGCTCAGCAAGTGTCAGCTTCTTGCTTCTTTGTGTATCTCATTATCCACATCATTATCTTTATTCTCTCACTGGCGGTGCTTGTGGCTGAACTAGGAAACACAAAGAAGTCCAGGCTGTGCTTCTGGTGTGCTCAGCTCTAGGGGAATACTGCTTATTGCTTTAGACCTTTGCTAAAAGCAACATGAGAGAATGTGGACAATTATAGCTCATGGTTATTTTTCTGGACATCATTCCCAGGGCAGTGGGTACAAAGTGACTCGCACACATAAAGTTTCTTTGGAACAAGGGCAGAAATTTTTTTAATTTACATTTATTATCTTATCCTTTAAAATATCTTTTATTTTAAACTGTACATATATTAGTAGTAATGCGTATTTTTATGTGTATGCATTGCATTACATAGCTGAGGAATGTCTGCCCAAAGGTTTTATTCATGAGGATGCACAATTTGTAGTTTGGCAGCCATTACTCTGTGGGAAGTGGCCAGTGCAAGTGACCACTCTGCAGTTTTAGAAAATGTAGATGAGGAATCATTGAGCCTTTGGGGCTCACTCTCATTCCTTTGAAATAGGTCCCTGCCTAGCAAGGAGTTCAGTAGAGAAGGAGCCATCTAGCTGCAGTGTGGTCAACTGGTGACATTGGATTCAGAACTGGATGTGGGCTTTGTAAAGAGTAGACCACTGAACAAAGCCTGGCTCCTAGGAAGGAATAGTAAAGAGTAGTGGTTGTAGGGAAGAGGCAGCTGAATGACTGTATTAAAAATTGTTTCGAATGGAAATTTTTATCTTTTTCTTCATTTCATTTGTAGTAGGAAAAGATTTCTTTCAAAACATCTGGGTAGCATTGGGAATTTCCCACCCATCATTAGAACGATTTGTGTGTGTGTGTGTGGTGGCTCTGTTATCATTAGTGGTATAATTTTATTTTGCAAAGAGAGGAGTGTTTCCTGTTTTATCACAGCTTTCCCCGAGGAGGGCTGGTGTATTAATTTGCTGTATTGCCTCCTGGCTGTTCCCAGGCTGTTTTTCCTCTTCATCATGGAATTTTTAATGGCCCTAGTCCCTCTTGGGAAGCATGTGAGGAAGAGTTCCTCCGGGAGTGCTTCCCTTTTTTCACATGCCTATAATTACTCTCCTTTAAGAGCACAAAGAGTTTGATAATCATGCCTGAACTGTGAGGGTTTTCTCCTGTCGGGTTACTGAGCTGAGACTGCTTCCTGCCTGGACATGGCTGGCTCTGCTCTTCCATATGCTCAACTGCATAAGAAAGATGGATCCTCACCCACATGTTCTTTGCTAGAGTCATGTAATGGCCATGGTTCTTGGAGTGAGGCCTGTGGGGACCGTGAGTGACTTCAACCAACTCTCCTTTTAGTATTCCATTGCCATAAACAAAGAAATAATGGGGCCACAGTGTTAGGATGTATCTTTTTAATGCAACCCAATGGCAGGTGCAGTGGGTGAGAGAGGAGGCTTTGGTGGTCTTTGGATTACCTGGTAGATTTGTGGGTTGTGGGGATTTGAGAAATACTTAAGCTTTGTGGTTTTCAACCTTGGCTTCACTTTTGAATCACCTGGGAAGTTTTTTTAAAAAAATATAGCCTTGCTGGGTTTCCCCTCCCGAGATTCTGACTTAATTGATCTTGGATGAGACCCAGGCACTGGCATTATTTTAAAGCTCCTCAATGACTGTAATATGAAGCCAGGGTAAGAGCCATTGCCCTAAAAGCATATGGTTTTATGATTGGTGCTTTGTAATTTGCTTAACAGGAAATCCGCTTCATAATTGGCATGAGCACTGTACTTTGGTATTGTGTGCACAATTCCTTGTGGGAGATAGGACACTAGACCTCTGGAAGCTTTGGAGAATTGTTGCTGGAGAAAAAGAAAATGCTACCATCTAATACAGTGCCTAGCACATAGAGATTAACAAATGGAATCATTAGTTAAATATCTATAGGAGCTTTGGTGGTAGGAGAACTATGGTGAGGCACACCTGAGTGGAGAAATCATAAATTGTCCCAAAATTAAATTCAATCAAATAAATGGAAGTGTTGGCTTGGTTGTTAGATGGATGTATGGGAGTTGTTGGGTGGGTGTTTAAGTAGTTGCATAGCTGGAAGGATGAATGGATGAAATGCCTAAACCAGCTGTTTTGGTTTGGTTGTTTTGATACCAGTTATAAGAATAATTGGTATCAGTGTTAAAAATTACTGCTACTCAAACAGCAGATGGTGTGATTGGTATCTGGTATGGACAGTGGGATTGTTATGAGGGCATAGTCACAGAACGGTAATAAGGATTTAGTGCTCTTGGCAGCTTTTTCCCCAATTCGAGATTTATTGATTATAAAGGGTGACTTTATTTAATGTTGCTACCTTAGAAAAACTCTAATTGAATTTGACATTGCTACATCTCTGTATGAGGCTAAGCCACCAGTTGTAGTTTGGATGTGTTATGGCAGTTTTGTGTTTTCTCTGACTTTGGTGATCATTCCTCTATTTGGTTGGTGATTTGATAATCTGTCACCATTCCCATTTATTTCATCTTTAAGTTCTGAAACAGCAAAGCCTTTAACGTTACTTTATCATATAGGTCCTTTTTAAATAAGCTGGTTTTCGTTTGGGAAACGTAATTTCCAGTTTCAGGAAAGATAGCAAACACCAGCCTGGTGTGCAGTGATTGTACATGTACCTGACTGAGGAAGAAAAGTCTCATAGTTTCTGCTATTTTCTCCTGCTCCACAGAATATTGGTGTAGCTAGTATGAGATTAAAAGGCAGACTCAGCTGAGAATCAGGGCTTTACCTGGGCAAATGACTTCACTTCACTGCCCCACACCTCAGTTTTCTAATTTTCAAAATGGAAATAGTTATTTAGTTGTTTGATTAGTGGGGACTGAAATAATGTGCTCAAGTATTTAGCATACCAGTAGCTAATATCATTATTTTTACTATAGTTACTGTCCTTCCCTGTCCTCAGAATAGTTGCAGTTTTACACACTTTGAGTTGGCTTTTAGAATCATTTGCTGATAAGACACAGTACAGATTTCTTGAGGTGTTTAAATGGCCTCAGATGGGCCAAGAGGAGACAGTGTCTGGATAAAAAAGAGCCCTTTCTGCCCATTAGAGAGTTGATATTTGATAGGATGAGCTCATTGTAATTCATTTTATCTGTTGCAAACGTTATGATCTGCATATCAGAGTTGTGTGCCCAGCTGGCTGTGCCACTTGACAAGGAGTTTCAAAGAGGGAGAAGACGACTCAATTCATGCTATTAATTTTGACCTTTGGAGCCATAGTAAACAGCCTCAGGTTTTACCTCAGGGCTTGGGGGAAAAAGAACCTTTTGTTAGTTTTCTATCTGTTGGGGATGCTGTGAGACACAACAGTATTTGCCATCCTCTGTAGTCCCCTTGATTTTGACTGTGGGTGACGAAATGTTTCTGCTATAACACTGTGTACATGTGCCCTCTACTACTGGAACTTCCCACTAGATAGCACACAGTTCTTGAGTCTTTTGTCCTCTGTTGGATCATCTTGTTTATAGCAGCTCTCAGCTGGCTCACAT